>JABXWE010003440.1:0-61709 GCA_014611495.1 Limonius californicus | reverse complement strand
AGGTTTAATCGGTTTATTTTTACCTAAAGAATCTATGACTAAACGGTGGCCCATTCTTTCTGAGACACCCTGTATATATATATATATAGAGAGAGAGAGAGAGAGAGAGAGAGAGAGAGAGAGCGAGAGGGAGAGAGTTTTTTACAGCTGTTGCTGCCTCCCTTCCTTTAACCAGGTTTTTCAATTTATTTTAAAAACAGTTAATTTAAATAATTTGATTGCTGATTTAAGATTATTTAATAGGATGATTATGTAATTATTATGAACGTTTGTAACCTAAAAACAACTACAACATCCAAAGGTAACGCCCTTGATTTTAAAGGCTTGTTCCGAGTATTGTCGGATTTGTGCAAAAATGTTTGCAAAAAATTCTGTAACAAACGAGGTTCAATTAAAAATGTTAACCCGTCTATAAAACCATCTAACCAATCATTTGACTTAGTATATTAAAGAAAATAAATAGGACTTGTTTTAAAAGGTTACAATCTTGTTCCAATTTTAATGTACAGATTGAGTCTGCTAAGACAAATCAGCTTGATATTTCGGTTATATGAAATATTAGAACAATTATTTTTGAACAAATTAGGCAGCGTCCCCTGTGTATAGGCACTATCAAATTCACAACATTTATTTACATATTTTGGAAAACTCTTAAATGAATTGTGAAAATATTTTTGATAATGCCTAAACATAGGGGTACGGCCTATTACAATCAGTCCAAAAATATGTTTTCTAATACCGTCGATTGATAAGTTTAAACTTCTCAATCAACGCTAATACAGTGCACGTCGCTTATCATTCGGGTATTGTTATCATTTTCGCGAAGAGCGGGCCGGACGTTATAGCAATCATGATTTCGGTTTACGTTATCAATTACTTCTTTTCTATTCTAACGCTTTGTCATGGTGGATGTAGGACAGAGACATACTTTCAGCTTAAAAAAGAAAATTAATAGTTGATAAATTGCCGAAAATAAGCCAGCGGAATCCAGCAGCAGAATTATATATTTAGCAACCAGTTTAGTGCAAAATTAAAAAGAAAGTTTCTTAATAACAGATGCTGCAAAGAAAAATAACAATTTAACCTGGGAAAGGCGATCAAATGGAATTTGCATTGGTTCGCTAATGTCCGTAAACATGATAATTACATGTAAGAATTTACGAAAAAAAGAAAAACAAAAAAATCTTTGTTGTAACGGATAGATGGCTTAACCGTTTATTATTATAATCGGTTATTGTTATCAATAATTGCTTGTTCCGATGTGATAACATTAAGCGGCGTCCAATGTATTTCAAATTAGCGAGATATCAAGCTGATTCGTCTTTGCAGACTAACCCTACATTTATATTCTGTTCTGCCGTAATCTACGCTTAGTATTGTTGCAAAAAAACATAGGGAGCGTTTACAGAATATGTGGTCAAATACATGCTGGTGCTTGCTTTTGGCTTCGCTAACGTATGTCGAAACTTGATTAGCTGTTCAATATCATTGACTATATTGTCAACCGTCAATGAACATCAATAAAGAGCGGATAATATGCACGCCAAAACTGAAATATATGCCCATATATATATGCAGAGACTTTTTGAAAAACATGCATATACTTGAGCCATATTTATAGCAAAATATGCAAAAATAACAAGAATAATTTGTGTTTTCGTCTGGTACATTTTGTTTATAAAATTTTTGTAAGAACGATTTTAAATTAACATTATTTAATTTCGATAACAGTATATTAGACGAAATTAATGCCTTACATAACTCCTTATTAAATTCTTCTTGCTTCGATTTTTTGGAACTCGTCCCTGAACACTGACTCATGGTTTGCTGAGAACAATTGCTTCGCTTCCATTTTTCACATTTTGAGATATGTGAAGGAGTTTTAGGGTGCTGATCTACCAAGGATTTTCTCTCAGAAGACCTACAACGACAAATAATTAAATATTAATATGAGAACTTTTGATACTGGAATTCCAGGCACAGGTCATTAGGTATCCGGCTGTGAATTGTCGGTGATCTGTGTGCACTACTCGAAATTTCATAATCTTGTTTTGACCACTTGACGAAAGGTTACAAACGAGTAAGGCAAAAGGCAAAAAAGTGGAAGTTTATGCAACCTTTACAAAAATATGCAGCGAATGTCCAAATGTGGAATATATGCAATCACTAATTAGCGTTAATTTACTCTTATCAGTGCAATTCGTCCACATAATTAACTATAGTCAAAGATATACAAGAATTAAAATAGAAGCGTTTTGCATATAATCCGCTCTTTAAACATCAATGATAAGGCGAACATAAGTCATTGAAAATTATTTCTACTAATGTTTGGTGGAAATATTTAGCAGTTCTTATGATAGAACAAAATCTGTTGTTACATATATATTAACAGTTTTTCAATTAAAAAACAATCCAGAGCTAAACGCATCAAAATAAACTATTGATGAAAGTGAGGTTATGTGTCTCAAACAAACGTTAAAGATTGACGAAGAAAACTACAGTTGTTTTCATATACCCAGAATTTCTGACAACTAAATGGTGGTAATTTAGATACCTTATTACTATGACAATTTTCAGTGGCGTATATCACGGAAATCTAATTCAGTGTCCTGTCATCTGTCAAGCAAAAAGTTAAGTAAACAACTATAATATTTATGTATATGATTTTTACTACAACATAATTAAGAAAAGAGCGAAAGTTCTTACATTAACTAACTATAAATTAATTGTACCAGTATGGATTTTAAAGTTTCGCAAAGTAATTGTGATAATCATGTACATAAACATTTGCTTGACACACGACATGGCAGTAAATTAGATTCGCAAGATGTACGCCACTGAAAACTGACATTTTCGGTATGTGAAGATAACTGTATGTACCTGTTTATGCAAACGATATGGAAAGCCTGCTTAGCCACAATTTTCTCAACACTCGATATGTTTAACATATAAAATCGTTTCGGATTTAAATCTAACTGTACATAAACTTCTATGTGACTAGCCAACTTAAATAAATGAGACTATGTTGCTCGTTGGGTCGCTTCTCTATAGTTTCACAATAAGTATGTCAAACTGACAAATGAATATGGAATAGAAACGATCAGCACAGTATTTTATAAATTCAACGTTTATAATACAGAGAGCGGGAAAAGGAAGTGATCTGGCATACAAACAAAAGTCAATTATAGCATTCAAGTATAGGCAATCCTCAAACCATGAACATAAAATTATACTGTATATCCTCTGAATACGGTAGAAATTTTTCTGTAATAAAAAATTCCATTATTTCAGTTTGTTTGAGCATGTTACATAAATATTCAATTATTTTCCCATTAATTGCATTGATACTCAGCACATATAAAAGAAAAGCTGTTCCTGTTGCCTATCGGGATTCCTTCATTTCCCATTTCGTTTCGTGGCTTCACACCATTGCCATAAAACATATACAACGCTACCTCTTCCCAATTATACAGTCTTAGGCTAGTGTTTGAAATTTATTCCCAACATTTTGTACAAAATTCTATCAAACATATATGACTCAAACAAAAACTATGTGAAAATTTTTGTCTGTGAGTATGACATTTACAAGAAATCTGTCAAAATAGTCATGTGACTGTGGATAATGTCGATTTCTATCAAGGTTTCATAATAATTGCTTGTTGTTGCTCAAATAACCACGAATCCTGTTAATTTATTGGCATCTTGTGTTTTATTATGTTGTTGAATACGTTTTTGATGTTTATGAAATATATTAGGTATGGTCAGGGTTAGCGTCGGTGCGGCGGCGTAAACCCACCGTAAAACATTTACGTTTCTGCCCTATGTGATAATTGATGATCACTAAAAAATGCTGGTTTACGTATCGATACAACGCCGATTCATATCAAAATTCTGTAGATTTTAAAGGATGAATCTACAGAATTTTGTACAAGATTTTATTCCAAACATTTTGTACAAAATTCTACGAAACATATATGAAGCAAACAAGAATTATTTGAAAAATTCTGCCTGTGAGTATGAGCAAATAGGTCAAAATTTCGTTGACATCTATGAGAAATCTGTCAAAATAATCATGTGACTGTGGATAATGTAGACTTCTATCAGGGTTTCATAATAATTGCTTGTTGTTGCTTAAATAACCACCAATCTTGTTAATTTGTTGGCGACTTGTGTTGTATTATGTTGTTGAGTACGTTTTTGATGTTTATAAGTTATGTCAGGTTTAGGCAGAGTTAGCGTCGGCACGGCGGCGTAAACACATAGTAAAACAGTAACCTTCCTGCCCTCTGTAATCATTGATGAACACTAAAAATTGCTCGTTTACGCATCGATACATGACGGTTCTTATGAAGATTCTGTAGATTTTAAAGGATGGATCTACAGAATTTTGTACAAAATTTATTGAATACTGTTTGTACAAAAATCTACATAACATATATGAGTATATGACTTCAACAAGAATTATGTGAGAAATTCTGTCTGTGAGTATGAGCAAATAGGTCAAAATTACGTTGACATCTATGAGAACATTTTCCAAATAATAACGTGACTGCGGATAATGTCTACTTCTATCAAGGTTTCGTAATACTTGCATGTTGTTGTTTAAATAACCACGAATCTTGTTAATTTGCTGGCTTCTTGTGTTGTATTATGTTTTTGAGTACGTTCTTGATGTTTATGAGTTATGGTAGGTATGTAAAACATAGTAAAACATTTATCTTCCTGCCCTCTGTGATCATTGATGAACAGTTTGGACATCGATACAACCCTGATTCTTATCAAAGTTTTATAGATTTTAGAGAATAAATCTACAGAAGTTTGTACAAAACTTTGCACTTAGATTGATGTATGATTTTGTAAAAATACTTTGTACAAAATTCTGTGTCATGTCGTACTAGCCTAAGCTCCAATGGATTCTAAGACTTACAAACATTTATGAACATCAAGCATTCGGAATTTATACAACCATCCTTACCAACAAGACTATTCTATCCCAGCATCTTTAGTTCTAACTTAGTTTATAAACATCACTATGGACGGCGCTGTTTTAAACAACAGAATGAATTTAATCTAAAAGCCGTTTAAAGCAAAATTATATTTCTAATTCCGTAGATACAGAAAATAAATACAAATAAAAAAGTAAAAGGAATCTCAAAGTAATATTTATTTCTTAAATTATTTAACCATAGCAGAATGAATATAAATAAAAAGCAGAAGCAATTCTCATTTTATACATCTTACGGATTCCCACAATTTACGGTTCCGTACATTTCCTTAACGTTCAGTGAAATTAAAACTGGAAAGTAATATTTCAGTTTTTAATTGCAGCTTCATTTTTCATTCTTCTGCATCGGTTAACATCTACAACGAAATCTGCTTTGTTCACATTAAAACGAATTAAAAGAGAATAAAACGAGCAGCTTTTTACCTCTGTTCGCTAATTCATCATGACGTTCATAAATGAAAAAGCTTCAAAATCATCGTAACCATTGTTGACGTTCACCTCCGACCGGCTCTTTTTTTCTGATAAGCTCGCTATTGTTAGCTTACAAATTACAGAGTATTATTAAAAAGCCTTTGCAAAATCGTGAAATAAAACTCAAATCTTGGCTAACGTCTAGCTGCTATAAAATCTTGAATGCTTTCTGATAAAATAATTACTGACAGGTCTTGGAGTCCAGGGATTTACCCATCAAAGATGTATCAGGAAGCAGCGATCCGTACATAAAACTTTACCTCCTGCCTGATAGGAAGAAGAAGTACCAGACCAAAGTGCACAGGAAAAATCTAAATCCCGTCTTTAACGAGACCTTCATATTTAGGTAAGAAAAACTGTTATTACATTACATTTCGTTAAGTATACAAAAAATTAAATTATGAGCAACGTTTGGAGAAAGTTCAATTTTATAGAAGCAAATTCGTTTTCAGAAAACTTGATTAGTTAATTTTTATTTTTTCCACGTTTTCACACCCTAAGATATAAAAGGGAAAATGATTTTCACGCCAGGTTGTTCACCTCGGTGATTTGAACGTGGAAATCCATGAACTTTATTTTATGGTTAGGAGGAGAAACTTTGCTTATCCTTAAGTAAGCAAAATCCCTTGACATTTCCGTTTACTACTTCCGTAATATGAAGTCACGTACCTTGAAGCTCATATTTTTCGCGAAAATAAAACTCAGTATGTGATAAAATATCTAATATATCTACAGGTGGTATACGCGTTTATTTTAATACAATTTCAAAATACTCGATTCTTCTGGTTATCTTTTACAATTATTTTTATAATAAGGACTAACTATATCAACTAAAGATCTAACGGGTAAAATTATTTGAAGCAATGGTTCTATATAAGCTTCTAAGACCTGTTAGTGGGTCATGTTAATCACCAAAAAGAAGTTTTTTTAAGAAATAGATTTCGTATCATCCATTTTGGAAACCCTAAAAATCAAGAATTTCGAATCTTTCACAATATACACAATTTTTAAAATTAATCCAAAGCACAAAGTAGAAATGCAGAACTATTATAATAGCTACAATGGTGTGGCATATAGTTGAAAGAAAAAGCTGAAGAATTATTCTTTCTGAAAACACATAACTAGTTGGCTTGATCAAACTTAATCATTATCATTTTATTCTTCAGTGCTATTTTATTTTGAAATCGTAATGTACAATTCAATACGAAACTTTAAATCAGCTGTTAAATAAATATGCGAAATTGCACCTGAAGCTATTTTAAAAATGGACTGAATAGGAAGGCGGTCTTGGGCGGTTCAATCTCTCTTCCGCAACATACACTACTGCTACCTGTCGCTTTGGCAAATTATTTTTGTGTTCAGTTCAGGCCTTTCTTGAAGAATTGAGGTTTAGTGTCACAAAATACGTCGATTTCGTTTTCGGTTGGCCACCCTGTGTACACGATATTATAACAACTTAGTTAAGCTACCGTGTCTGTATTAGAGAATCATCTTTATTTTAGATTAAGTAGAAAATATTGCCTACGAAAAAACTTACACTTGAATTACCAGGACGGTTTAGGCCTGCCTTAACTTTATTTCATCATTTTCCATAGTCCACCAGTGGGTCGTTTTTAAATGAAGAGCCTGCATATGTATAAGTCCACCAGACTTCTTCCAACTTTCAGAAAAATAACTATTACGTACGACTTCCGAGGTTATTTAATACATTCAAACTACCAATGAAATTTCTTCCTCGCTATGGAAAATATTTGTTAATTTGCTTGCTACGCCTTTAAACTGTGGGAAACTGTTTTCCGAGTCAGGTTGTTTACCTCAGCTGCTGGAAAGTGTAAATCCTTAAACTTTAATTTGTGGTTAGAAGGAAAAACTTTGCTTATCCCTTAGTAAGCAAAATCCACTGGCAATTTCCTAGTATGATGTAACGTGCATTGAAGACAACATTTTGCCACAAAAATATTAAAATATAAAATGGAACAAATATAATCACAATTAAAGTAAAACAATTCGCGTGAACTTTCCCATACTATATTATTGATTGATTTCACATAAATTTCAAGCGTTCAAGAATGGAAAAATAGTTGGTTTAATAATTTGCATCGCGAAAATATCAAACGTAATATCATAATAGTATTATTATTACATATTCCATGTGAACTCTTTAAGCATGGCGGATAAGATCTAACTCGCTCAACACAAACTAATAATAACTATATGGAAGATGGAAGAGATACCGGCGGAACGGAACATAGGCCTGATATGCCTTCTGCGTAAAAGTGATTAACTAAACTTTGCAAACTACGGAGGTATATCATTTTTAAACACGGGGTATAAGAGCCTATCAAATATCATGCATATCAGAATAGTTCATTACGCTGAACAAATAACCGGAAACTATCAATGTGGATTCCGTAGTGGCCGATCCACAAAGGACCAAATCTTTATACTGCGACAGTTCTTGACAAAACAACTTACTGAATCTAAAGTGGATGCGTACCACATATTGGTTGACTCCAAAGCTACATAGCATAGCATAACCAGGAAAGCATTAACTCGGAACACCACCTAAGTTAAAAAACCTCACACAACTGACAATGGAACAAGTACTATGTAAAGTTATAATACAAAATGAGATAAATGTACATCTCAAATATGTAAGGGGCTGTGACAAGGAGATGCTCTTGCTGCCTGCTGTTTAACACAACATTAGAAATTACAGGAAGAAAATATAGAGAATATAAGATTAAATAGAAACGTCTGAATCGATATTTACAAAATCAGTTCAAATGGTGACATACGCAGACGACATCAATTTAATAAGCAGAGCAACGCGAGCTAACATAGAGGCAGAAACAGCTCAGAAAAGGGGACTAGATATAAATGAACAAAAATCAAAAGCAATGATTGTATCACGTAACAGAAGAAGAATAGGTCAACATCTGACGATAGGCGACCACAATGTAAAGGTGGTACGAGAGTTCACGTACCTAGGCTTCCAAAAAAATAATGGAAAAGAAAGAAACACAAGAAGGATTTAAGCGGATGATACTAATAGCCAATAGAAGATACTATGAAGCAATAGTTGTATCACGTAACAGAAGAAGAATAGGTCCAAATCTGATGATAGGCGACCACAATGTAAAGGTGATACGAGAGTTCACGTAACTAGGCTCCCAAATAAATAATGAAAAAGAGAAACAGAAGAAGAAATTAAGCAGATGATACTAATAGCGAATAGATGATACTATGGAGTTATGGTTGTATCACGTAACAGAAGAAAAATAGGTCAAAATCTGACGATAGACGGCCACAATGTAAAAGTGATACAAGAGTTCACGAACCTAGGCTCACCAATAAATAATGAAAAAAAGAAACAGAAGAAGAATTTAGGCGGATGATACTCATACCTAATATATGATACTATGGAGTTATGGTTGTATCACGTAACAGAAGAAAAATAGGTCAAAATCTGACGATAGACGGCCACAATGTAAAAGTGGTACGAGAGTTCACGTACCTAGGCTCACAAATAAATAATGAAAAAAGAAACAGAAGAAGAATTTAAGCGGATGATACTTATAGCTAATAGATGATACTATGAAGTAATGGTTGTGTTACGTAACCGAAGAAAAATAGGTCAAAATCTAACGATAGGCGACTGCAATATAAAGGTGGTACGAGAGTTCACGTACCTAGGCTCCCAAATATATAATGAAAAAAAAGAAGCACAAGAAGGATTTAAGCGGATGATACTTATAGCCAATAGATGATACTATGAAGTAATGGTTGTATAACGCAACAGAAGAAAAATAGGTCAAAATCTGATGATAGGCCACCACAATGTATAGGTGGTACGAGAGTTCACGTACCTAGGCTCCCAAATAAATAATGAAAACAAAAGAAACACAAGAAGGATATAAGCGGATGATACTAACAGCCAGTAGAAGATACTATGGAGCAATGGTTGTATCACGTAACAGAAGATGAATAGGTCAAAATCTGACGATAGGCGACCACAATGTAAAGGTGGTACGAGAGCTCATGTACGTAGGCTCACAAATAAATAATGAAATAAAGAAACAGGAAAAGAATTTAAGCGGATGATACTACTAGCTAAAAGATGATACTATGGAGCTGAAAAACATATAACATCGCGGAACATGACAATAAATAATATATACGATACTAATAGGAACAGTACTTACATATGCCCCCGACACATATCCACTAAGTAAATACCTCCTGGGAATCGTTGAAAGTTAATTGAAGAAAGACCCGTTGAAGAGAACCAAGTCTGTAGGAAAAGATACAACCACGAACAATTTGAATTGTATGAAGATATCGATATTGTAATCATTATTATTGCTTTTAACTTATTTACGAGTATACTAGCAAGTAACACTAGTAAATGTTGAACGGAATATGAAATTACAGTTATAATACCCGTTTCTTCTGTGGATGTGTCTGAGACTGAATAGGCCGATCTGGAATGATATAACTCGGCCGCACTCAGGGCATTCGTATACTTGGCAACCTCTATTTCCTTGTCTGCGTAATCTTGGATCCGCCTGATAGGATGATATTCTCTGTCGCCATTCCGCCCACTTCATGGCACTTTTTTCCTAGTTGTTTTGCGTATCTATGAATTTTATCAGGATGTCCTTGTACCTTCATAATTGCCTCATTGTTTCCGCTTTCCGTCTCGTAGTTTACAGAAGAGAATTCATTTCAGTAATCAATTATCATGCATTCGAACCACATGGTCGGCCGATTTCAAACATGCCTTAAAAACCAGAGATTCAATACTGCTGCAGCAGTTGGCTCTTCCGAGCACTTCGATATTGGATATGCGATGGTACCATTTTATGTACGTTATCCGCCGTAAGTGACGTTGCTGGGTTAGTTCTTTATGTGCCGCCTGTACACTTCCAGCCTCCCACAACCGTATAGAAAGGTTGCCACCTCGTTATACGGGGACAGCCTTTTAAATTTTTACAAACGATCACTAGATGGCGCTAATGAGATGTGTCATTGCTATTTTCATAAAATTTGACATTTGCATTGTGAAAACAGTGGCAGCTTAGAAGTTATCCGAGTAATTTGTTTACAGTAAGCGGTTAAAGAAAGCAATTTTGTGAAAAAATGAAAATTTTAGGTAAAGGTTTTCGTTGGATGATTTTTTACGATTTTAGTAAAGGCCTAACTCAAAAACAGTGCATAGAATCGCTTCGTTCAACTTCTGGTAATGAAGCACCATCAGAAAAGAGTGTTTACAATTGGTTTGCAGAATTTCGTCGTGGTCGTGCGTCCGTCATTGATGAATTTCGTAAAGGTCGACTAAAATCGGTTGTTATTCCAAAAAACGACTATGCTGTGCGTAACATAATTGAAGAAGATGGTATGTGATTTACAGTGAGATAAAGGCATCCTTAGACATATCGAAGACTGCAGTACATTCGATTTTGCATGAATATTTTACTGTAAAAAATTTCTGTTCGCGATGGATTCCGCATAATTTGACCGAAGCTGAAAACAAAGGCTCGTGTTAATTGGTGTAAGGAAATGCTCAAAAAATGCGACCGAGGAACTGCAAAATCCGTATACAACATCGTAACAGGTGAAGAAACTGGGATATATTCGTATGAACCGGAAACTAAGCAACAATCCACTGTTTGGGTGTTCCAAGATGAACCGAATCCCACAAAAGTTGTTCGTTCACGAAGCACTTCCAAGAAAATGATCACTTGCCTCTTCGGTTGTACTGGACATGTAGCAACAATTCCTTTAGAGGATCGAAGAACAGTTAACGCTGAATGGTATAAAACAATTTGTTTGTCAGAAGTCATTGACCAAATCAGGAAAAACAACCGAAAACGTCATCATGACAATGCTACCTGTCTCACAACACGTCAAACAATTGATTATTTGAAGGAGAAAAACATCGAATTAATCAAATAAAAATGCATGGACCGCGATTTTCATCACTTCAAGAAGCTGTTGAAGCCCTCAAAAACCACGTCGAATAGCAAATCGCACAATTTTAGTTGGATGTCAGATTTAAAGAGTGGAATGCTGACTCTCAATCATGGAATGAAAATAGAATTCTTCAACTTCTTTAAAATCTCTAAATCGATTCTTGAAGTTCTCAATGTTCTTTATGAGTTGGAAATAATATTCCCTCAAAATTCTTCGTTCCTTCATAAAATACTTTACAATTTGGGAAACGAGTAAACTACTTGCTGGTCATTGTTGATTTAAAAACTTTCGTTTCACTTGCAGAGCACTTCGAAAGTCTGTATAAATTTGGAAATTTGAATTGTTTATACTGTAGTTTTAAACTCAAATCATTCAAATAATTTATCGTATCTGTTAAAAATTTAAGATTAGATGAAAGTGTGGAATGTTGAAGCTGATATTCAAGCTCTGTTGCAAATAGTGTTTTGGGACAGGAGCAGCAACAAGCATGAAAATCACGAAGACCATACGAGTGCCGCAAAAAAAATAATCCGTGGGCCGTATATGACCTAGGTTGTTTGGGTTGGACAGCCTTGTTCTAAAAGATAACACAATAAACGATAACGCAAAAGCATTCCTTATATTGACTTATTTGAAAGCTTGCTACAATTTAAAGCAATTATGATCATCTTCTACTCTTAAACCTGTTAAAATTATTAATATTGTTTTGACTTATTAGTTATAAATTACTTTCATGTTTTCCCATAAAAATAATATTTGCATTTCCCCAACCAACTTTCGATTCCTTTGCCTCATGCTTCAAAGCATCAAAGGAGATGAGTGTTAAGTTCCAAAGATTACTGACATACTTAAGAAAGAAAATTAAAACCTTTTAACTTTTCTTTGCCTTTTAGAAGGCAGCATTTTATTAATTCCCGCTCAAATTTCAAATTAAGTCGGAATTAAGCCCTAAAATTAATTAATTGCCGCTTGGATACTGAAACCTTAGAATTAATTCTAATCGGGATTTAAATCTGTACCGTTATGTAAAATAGTCCTCACCTTGACTTCAACTTTTATGGCGCAATTGCAGATAATTTACAATAAGAAATTTAATTTTCAAGATGAACTCGAAATGAACAGTGGAAGTGTCTGGTGAAATACAACATAACCGCTAAGGTTCTTCATTTACGTCCCTTCGCAGGCTTAAATCCCAGAAATTAACGGAGAAGTCCTTGTGTCTTTGAATTACATATTCATTACGCTTTACTGCCTATAGATTACATTTTTCATGCAAATGCTCGCCTTAAAACAGCCTGAGCTTGACTCCTTCGCATATTCCTTTCTTAGTGTAATCCTAGCACGTGGGTGTGTCTAATGGATGTTGCAAGATTTATGACAACGAGGCAGAATTAAGTTTTTCTTGTACCTTCCTGGCAGTTGCTAAATCTAGGAAAAATTCTGGCACAAAATGGGCGGTCGCAAACAATGGCAAACAGATAATGAGGGCAATTTTTCATGTTTCTACAAATTTCCACGTCACAGCTTCTGACACTGAAAAATAAACGTACGTGCCTCCCTCACGTCGGGAAAGCTTACACTACGAAAATTAAATGTGTTTACCAAAGAAATGAGGCATATATGCAGTTAAAAGTCCTGCAAGCCTATTGTTTTTGAGCATTTACTACACTTTATCGCATGATTTCACTAATTATTTTTTTATTAAATTAGTAAAATCCTTGCTAATTATGTTCTTAAAATACCACAGAAGAGATTAAAATAAGAGTTGTTTAGTCGATTCCCATATCTATTCACTCATTCATGAAAAAATACTGAGGTGATCAGTACGATCATTGTACTGCATGGTGGAGATGTGTGGCCACTAACAAGAAAGATAAAAGATCGATAAGAACTGTAGAATTAAATTTATTGAGAAGATGCTTATAAATGACCACATTCGTTCAATGGAGGACAGAAGGAACATGGCAGCAAATGAAGATCAAGTCCTCCATTGCGAGAAATCTGGAGATTCGGTAACTAAAATGGCATGGACAGGTAGAGAGAATGGCAGAGTCAAGATGGCCAGAACGTATATTCTGATGGTCACCTAGAGGCAGAAGAAGAAGAGGAAGTCTATCTCTGAAATAAAAAACCCACATAGCAAAAATGTAATATCATGGAAGAGATTGATCTGCAGAGAGGAAGCTTGGAACAATCGTCAATTATGGAAGTTGAAGACGAGGAATCCTTAAGGGAAACAACGTGATAAAGAAAAGAAAAGGTTTAAATGAGAGTTTTTTAGTCGATTCCCACATTTATTCATTCATTTATATGAAAATAATGAGGTGATCCGTAAGATCAACGTACTATATGGTAGAGAGGTGCGGCCGCTAAGAAGAAAGAAGAATTAGAATTAGATTTTTAAGAAAATGCCTGCAAAAAACCAAATTAGTCCAATGGAGCACAGAAAAAACATGGCAGGGAAGCAGCATCATGTCCTCTATTACGAAAAATCTAGAGAGTATGGTACGGACCTGTAGAGAGAATGTCTGAGTCAGGATGGCCAAAACGTATATTTCGGTGGCCACCGAGAGGAAGGAGAAGAAGAAGGGCACCTCTGAAATCGAAAACCCATATAGCAAATGTCATGGAAGACATGGATCTTTAACAGAGCAACTGGAATAATCGTTAACGGTGGAAGCCAAAGACAGAAAACCCGTAAGGGAAACAACGTGATAAGGAGAAGAAGAAGAAAATGCTACAGACAAGATTAAAATAAAAGTTTCTTAGCAGATTCCGTATCTTTCATTTATTTATAGAACTATAGATAGCCGATCAGCAAATGCTTAAGGTCCATTTAAAACCCACTTTTATGACACATATGAATGATAATTTACCTTCACTTCAATACATTTATTCGCTTTTTGATTTTCGTCAAATGCTGCAAAATGACTTCCAAGAAGCAACAAATGAAATTATCAAATTAAAATTGGTTTGAAATTATTTTTCACTATGAAGGAGTTATTAGGAAGAATGTTAAAATTGGAGAAAAAATCAGTAAACAGCTGTAAGAGAAAGACTGCTCAATTTTTTAATTAGGGGATGTACAGCATCACTACTATCTGCAAAGCAAAGATATCCTCGATAGGTACAAACCAAGGATAAGTGGTATTGTATCACAGAACAACGATATTTAATGATAAATCACATTTTAATACCAATAGATATGTTCATGATAGGTATATTGAAGATTCCTTGAGATAACTTTCATACCAAAATGTGTCATTCCAAAAATTAAGTATTCAACCGCTTTTATGGAAGATAAAGCACTCAAAGAAGAAGAGGAAATATTAAACATTATAATTAAATGGTATGAGGGGGGAGGCCTACATCTGGAAATGGATTGACCAAGGCTGACAAGAAGAACAGAAGAAGAGATAATTAAATGATAATCCACAAAAAAAACCGAGTCAACGAATTTCTGATTCGTAGCAAATTTGGAAAGAGGAACTATGAAAAATGGTAAATTCCATGCCAGAAGATGCAAATTGGTCTTCAAGAACAAGCACTGGCCAAACAAATATAAGTAAAACTAGTTTACATTTGAACATGTAAAATGTTAGAAATGTTTGTCTTAATTTACATAACACAATTTTTGTAATTTTAAATATTTTGATCTAATTGTATCTGTTAGGGTCGACCTTACGGGGGACCTTACAGTTTCTGGGTTAACAAACAGCGAATGCGATCATAACTCATTGGCGGCGACAAGCAGGTGACATGCAACAGATAATAGAACACAGACTTACTGATTTGTCAATACGCAGTTCTGCCAGCTAGCTGTTGTAGCTGCAGCCATTCATAATCGTAGAGTAATTACTACAATTACGCATATCTTCTGGTGTACTAATCCTCCAGAGGGATCCAGGCTATTGGACTATGTCCAACCAGGCTCTCTTTTATTCACAAGGAATCGTAGGGGGACATTCCCCCTCAGCCCCACATGCGGAAGGGAGAATATAATTAGTGACTTTTCGCCCATGTAAAAGTCAGCCCATGCCCTCCTGGCATTAATATAACATTCATAGTAATCGTCATAATTCAAATAAGCGCCTTCACGAGGCTAGCTCTGCCATCTGACTACTATGCAATGATTTCTAGGGAAATAATGACACACATTATCTACTCATACAGCTATTTATATGGACTACGCTACTGTTTCCAACAACTACTTATATAGTCACACCAATCTTGTATAATAACAATAATGGGACTCCGCGCATGTAAACCACATACAATACAAGAAGGTAATATGCAACCATTAGGGTAAACACTTACAACACTTCATGGTATTAACCTCGCCAGGAATTCCACTGCTTATCTATTAACTGATATTCACATATTTATATACGAACACATACGTGGTAACACTAATAGCGCACCTTGCCTCAGCTTAGGTGGATAATCTCATCGCCATCAGTTAGTAAATTCGCAAACGTTATTAATTAGATATTGCGCCAAAAAAATGCAAGCTTACGCCTAGCTACCAACAACACTGCCCCTTGTAGACTGCCGTTCCTGATCTTCCTTAAGACTCCGCCATCCCTTGTTTTCGGTGCTTTGCTTTCCTTCAAATCTTTATAATTCTTCTCAGCTGTTATTAAGAGCCATTAGAAGCTGCGTATATTTCTGTAAATATTCATTTGTTGAGCGTACATTTAGGTAATATTCACAATGGACAAAAACCGTTACCTTACATGTCTAAAATCCAAAATTTCTGCTGCTTTTTTAGAATATTACAGTAATTTAATTAAGTACCTATTTGATGCAGACAGTGAACAGCTGAGAACTATTTAAAAAGCACACGTTGAAACTTCAATTTTCCTCACTTTGCCGGACTATTTAATACCTCATAACTACATGGTTGTAATAATATATGCTTCAGCGCTTCATTAGCAACTAAATAGTATCAAATGAAAAATGGTTGGGTAGTTGAGATCTAGGGGGAAATAAAGCCGAAATATGATTTGAAAGGTCAGAGCCCTTTAGAATACAACACTTCCCACATTAAATCAAAACGCAACATTTCAACTACCTGAGGTTGGAAAAGGCAGCGCGTGGGAAGTCGTGTTTGGGGAAACACAAAACTTTCAAGGACGCCCGTTTCGATGTTGTTTTCCTCATGATATCTGTTTTGATTATTAAATCTGTGAAGAACACAATTGAAAAACAATGATTAGCGTGTTTTGTTGGTTGTAGGTATAGTAAGCAATTCAATTGACTCGCCCATGGTTACGTTGACGTCTTTAGGTTACGAAATTCACTAAACCAAACAAATCAAAACAGTAATTAAACGTGTCTTATCGTGGGTGTGGTAAATATTTCTGACCTTTTATCTTCCATACATAATACCTTCAGAGTTTCAAGGAACTTCACGACCGAGTAGGATATTGTTTTGAAACAGATTATTTTAAAACAGCGTGAGTAGGAACTTTAACGGCTGTAAAACTTTTCTAAATTGTACACATGTACAACTCAAAGAAAGCCTTAAAAATCCAGAACAAACAATATAATGATCGCTGTCTCCACCATGTGGACGTTCGACAACAAATTTCAAGTGATTGTGGTGGAGGAGCATTCATGACGCATAGGTTAGTGCGTTGCACTGCTGCACTGAGGGACCTGGGTTCAATCCCAGGTCCAGGAACATCGGAATTTTACACGGCCGTTGCCCCTCGCAAGGCAATGCAAATCACCTTCTCCAAGAGCGTTTTCATTGGGGAAGAAGTGCTAAACACTCCCGCGGTTCGAAGCCCGCGTTAGACAGTAGGTCCCCTATGTTGTATACATTCCTTTACACTTACATCACAAGCACAGAAAAGAAGGTCACAACGCTCTCGCAAGAGCCAAAGAAGAATATGATACAAGAATACAATTTTTACTTTTGACAATTGCACACAATCGTGTAGGCAAAATTAAATCAATTTAGATGTCGTCTTAAAGGTTAACTTTTTAAAAATTAATTGTAATAACTGCAAAAAAAAAGAATTATAGAGGACTCAGCAACCATTGAAAACATGGAGTTTCTACCTATGGGGCAGCTGCTTTACCAGTAACCTAAATATGTTTTACCATCAGCAAAGTAGCGTTAACACTTAGTTATAATACATTTTCAACCAAATAGCTGATTGTGCAGAAAAATTTTAATTTCCGAATTCCCCTTGTTAAACTCATACCTATTTTGTGTAATAAAAGTCCCTAGGCGCACTTCAAAGATCAAATTTTAAATGCTCGAACAAGAAAACAATTTTTCAAATATCCGATGTTGGCAATTTTTGAATATTTTAGATAAAAACACAACAATCGATTAGTTATGCGGTGTTAAATCTCAATTATGATCATAAACTAATAAAATGCATACAGAGTATCCTAGAATGCCGTTCTAAGAATTAAGGGAGAGTGCGAGGGTCAATATTGATGTTATTACACTTTGTAGAATGTGTAGAATCAGGTATATAATATAAATATTAAAATTCATCTGAACCTTTGGGCTACGTTCCACGTTTAGTTTGATAGTGTTTGTTTAATTGATTACTAGGTTATTCGCAAACTTCAAAATTTTTATAATGAAACGCTCGCTTTATTTGATGGTATTTTTGCAGTTGAAATGTTTATTTTGCTGTATTTTTTTATATTTCTGTATTACTCTAACGGCTTTCTCCATTTTGTTCTTTTAATTTTTATCAAACAATTTCTGTATTTAATGGATTACTCGAATTTTTTACTGTTTAGGGGATGGAAATTGTATAAATATAATATCCATGCAATTGGTTTTAAAATAATTTTCCTAAATAGATTGCGAAAAATAACATCGATAAAAATTTTCACCTATTAAGTCGTGAAAAGTGGATTTTAAGAAATGGAATATAGAAGTGTTTACATGATTGTTCTAGATAAAATACGAAGAATAACATATTTAAACATATTCTTGGATGTTAGGAATTAGAAACCACATATTAAGGGTTGAAATTTCTCTGGGCCTATGTGAAATATCATATGCATACAAATTTTAATTTTGCAAAGAATAACAAATGCATTTTAAGATATATGTCAGGGTGATATATTAAATAATTGTTCTGAATGAACCGCGAAAAATACTTTTTACATATTTTTACTTTTTAGAGTGTCGCTTTTTAAGTTTAAAAGCTTAGTAGTTGTGAATTAAACATCATTTTCTGAAGAAGTTGTTACAAACGACAATAATTGTACAATAATCGCACACCCTTTAAGCGGTAAAAATACTATTTAAACATACCTACACATAATTTTTTGGATGCCCTATTATAAATTACCATTGAAGTCAATAGTTTTACAATGAGTGGCTTTCACTTAATTTAGTTTACTAATATTTGTTATTGTTGGGTATTTTTATCGTCCAAGTATTCCCAGAATTAATGATATCATCTAGCGCTCTACGCTAACTAAACAAATTCCGTGTCCGTTAGCAATTGAGGCAGACTGAAATGTAATTCCGTTATAATTAATTAATTAAAAAGAGGATCTTTCAATAGAATAGAAGGAAATTATTTTAAGGATTAACTGTGAAAATGTTAATCCAATTTTAGAAACTGCCAATGACAGAATTTTTTTATATTATTGCTACAAATTTCTTATTTCCGTAGAAACATCGACTTTTTAAACCATTTCTACTACATTAATTATAAATTAAATTGAGAAAGTAAAAGCTTTAAGTCTCCTTGAGATTATTTTTATAGTCCTGTTGAAATTTAAATTAAGACCATTAAACTGGAAGCAAATTTCACGTCATTTTCTTCAGTTAATTGGTTTTTATAGTGGTTTAATGGAATTTGTATTGTTAACTCCATAATATTAGTAAATGGGACTGTTAAAATTTGTGTTTAGATGGAAAATATTTCTGAATTCGTTAGTAGACCTTGCAAAAAGGGCAATGAACTTATTTCCAACTTACTTTGATTTGCGAAATCATTGAAGATTTAGTAATTGAATATGAACTTGATATACAGGGAAAATATACAACTTGTCGGTGAATATCAATTTCACTGATCCACAACCCTGTTCGTATCAAAATATCCACCGTCCTTGCAAATAATAAGCTTGACTGTACAAAATCTTACTGTATCTTAAAAAATAAAGGCAAACTCGCATTAGAACCATTGGCGCTTAAAATCAAGTTCTATTTACGACTTTTCAAAGGAACTTTCACTATACAGTTACCAGTTACAAGAAATCTCAATTAATTGTGGTTCTGAAGAATAACCCAGTTAATTAATAATTTGAATGCGCAAAATAACGCTTCTTTAACCATCAATTGCAACACCTTGATTAGATTCTCCTCCTTGCCTGATAAAATGCAATCAATCTTTAAGCACGCTGGATGCCCAACCTCGCCCTAGTTTAACCCGTTAATCCCAAAACCCATCCTAGGAAAAATAAAATAATTGTTGTTTTCCGTTCCAGCGTCCCCTACGAGGAATTAAAACACAGATATCTCCAGTTTTCCGTGTACGACTTCGACCGGTTCTCAAGACACGATCTGATTGGACACGTAGTCCTGAAAGGCCTCTTGGAAACCGCGGACCTTCACCAGGAAATCGAGTACACGATGAACATTCTGTGCCCACCCCAAGTAAGTACTTCCGTGTTTGTGTTTCTTCTGGAAAGACAGCCTTGAGTGTTTGAGGAAACATGTTTTATAATCACATCAAACGTAAATGTACAAATTAACCAACTCGCTAAGAGCGTTCGGTATATCCTTTGCGGTTCTTTGTAAAGTTTAAGGCGGAAACCGGATTAATTTGATCTTTAGCTCTACGTTGTTGTGTTCCAACAATGTATTATCTAAACAAAAGTGCTTTATGGTTCGCATGAAAATGATAAACGAAATACAAAATGGGGCTATTTTTAGCTATTTGGGCAGCTCTCGCTGCAGCCCCCAATTAGCGGTCCCATTAGGGAGTTGAACGACCCTTCATTAAATGGCATGTTGCATTATTCAGGTTAATGTGCCCGACGCTCTGGGATGACAATTTCCAGCTGTACACACCCTCTAAAATGATATCAAGTGTGAAATGTCTCGAATATGCTGTAACCGGAGCCAACAAACCCTTCTCGGGCGTCTTTCTCCAGCAGACCCATTACATTATGCAGATATACTTTTCCAATTTTGTTTGAGCTCGCACTTAACATGAAATATCGAACAAGGCCATTATGAAACTGCCGTTCTTTCCAATTTTACAATTCATAGGATAATAAAACCCGGATTTCTACATACAGGATCTTCAATAAAATCTCCAAAAGGGTTTCCTAAAGAGTTTTCTCTCTCTTAAAGAAAACCATGTGTTAGGGTCGGCCATCCATGGGGCGTAATTCAAAATAAAAATTATTTAAAACGGGAGGGTTCTTGGGTAAATAAACGGCGGATGCGATCAGAACTCATTGGCGGCGACAGGCAGGTAACATGTAACAAATAATAAAAAACAGACTTATTGATCTGTCAATAAATATTGAACAGTTGTAGTCACTGGGGTCTTTCACTCTCTTTGTCTCTGTTGGGGTTCGAATGGGATACGGAAGCTCATCTACCAGCTAGCTTATGTGGTCACAATCAATCGTAATTATATATTCATTACTACAATTATGTATACCTTCTGGTTTAATCTTAGGTGGCCAATCCTCCACGTAAAAGTAATCCTAGCTACCTCACCTCAGCATATAACGCGTAGCAATCCCTTAGTATATTCGCAAACGCTATTAATAAGTTACTACACCAAAATACCCATAGTTGACACTAACAGCATTCTTGGCAGGACTGCCCTTGCAGGCATTTACCACCCTATTGTTTTTCTCTTATCCTCAGCATTCCAAGAACTTATTGGCTCTCGTCTAAAACCTCTTATTGATACCAAATGCCGCTATGAACCTATATAAGCTACGTAAAAAATTGCATATATTTATTTCTTGGGGTTACATTTAAGTATTACTCATAGTACGTAAAAAACACCCCTAGCACATGTAGAAATGATCACAGACACACTTAATACTTTGCATGTAGATATATCTAAAAATGAACTAAAGTCTTTACCAATTTCTATAGAGGTAAGCTTATCAACACCCACGAAAAGATTACATCCAAATTAAAACAAATTATGTTCAGATCGTTAGCTCTTCCAATATGCTGTTTTGTTTCTTGCCAATATAATAATTTTTCAAAATTGTTTTGTATTTACTTTTGAAAAATCAAATTCTTTACCATTGTTGATATAGGCATACTTATATCGTATTTTTAAAAATAACTTTCAAAACATCAGTCCCTTCAACATCTGCTTTATACAATTTTGCTCCTTGTAAGCGTATGGTGTTTGGCAGGATGCTGTGTATTTATATCTAGATACATCTATGGAGAGTCCAGCTTCGTGGTAATTTTCTATATAGATAATCTAACCAAAATTCATGTAGACCCATTTCTATAAATAAATTTCAAAGGCATATACTTTATAAGGTTATACTCCTTGTATTTATAATAGATTTTCAAGGATACATGTAGATATATTCAAGAATATATAGGATCCAAGAATTCAAATGTTTGATTATTTTTATATAGCTAGGAACAAGAACATTCATATTGGGAAAGCATCAAATTTTTAAAAATATCTTTCAAATCTTCAAAAATATTGCAACATTTTCTTTGCGTAATAGAATTCCAATGATGGCTGCAGTACTTAGAGATACTTGGAAAACCGCGTCCTAGGTCTCGCTCTTTCCAATCAACAATCATCAATGGTATTCCTTGTAAAGGCCTTGATTTTTGAGGATTCCCTGAGTTTTTGTACACAATGTATATTTTGAGAAACTAAAATTCTTGTGTATAGAGATACGTTATCTAAATCCTATACAAAGATCGTATCCAATGTTTAAAAATCACATGATCATCTTTCAATTCTCGCAAAATTTCGTTTATGCTATCCTATTCCTTGTAAGCATACTGCTTTCCAGAGAAGCTCGTTGTTTGCATGTAATCCATATAGTACCACCAACAAATGTTTAACCTTTTTTTCTGTTTTCTGTTTAATGATTTGTCCGTTTCAACATTTTCTTAATACAGTATTTTCCTTGTAGTTTTGAGTTTAAGGATGCTCCACGTTTCCAGGTTGATATAAATACCTATTGAAATTCTAAACGTACTGTCAATTTCTTACATAAATAGCCTTGCCAAAACCCAAATAAGGGTTGCATCCTACCTCTTATTTTCTTCACCTTTTCCTACATTTTCTCTACATCATATTGATTTTTCTAGTAATATCTGTATTTGCATATAAATATGTAACGTCTTTATTTTTGATATACATATTGCATTCAATTTTAAAAAATAACTCAATATTTTACCTCTTGCCCATTTTTCTTATACTGTTTTATTCTTCTTAGAAGCACAGCAGTTTTTGATTTCTTTACTTTCATGTAATAGATAGATCTAATAAAGACCCAATGCCTCTACAAACAAGTATTGATATAGATAAGCTAACCACGACCCGTAGATATTGCAATCGGTTTTTAAAAAATGTATTTCAAATCTATAGCTTTTTTTACATTTTCTTTGTAAGTGTATGAGATTTTCAAGATTTATTTCCAGTTTCATATAGATATATCTGTTGAAGACCCAATTACTTTACTATTTGTTATATAGACAGTGTACTCAGTATCCATACGGGGAAAAGGGTTTTTAAAAAGACATCTAATATTTAGGTTTTTCAATACTTTCTTTGTGCAGTTGTAGTCTTCGCGAGTATATTGAGTTTTCCGGGATGCTCTATAAATTAAGCAAATCCGAACCCTTAACAATTTTTATATAGATTAACCAAGACCCGTCCTGAGTTTGCATTCATTTCTCCTTTCCATTTCCTTCATGTCGTTTTAAACTATGTAAAAATGTTGGTTTCTGCAAAAAAGTTCTATATTTGCATGTAGATATACCTGTTAGAATGTAAATAATTGACAATTGTTATATAGATAAGCTAATCAAAATACATAAAGATTCTCAAACCTTTCAACATTCTTCATGTGCAGTTTAATTTATTATTGAGTTTTCAAGCATGATCTGAAATTGCATATTTATACATATATTGATTGTAGGCCGAATTGGTTATCCTTTCAAGAACATCACATTTTTATAGATATCTTTTAGGTCTCTTTTGACATCATCTTAATGCATTTTTATTTATGTAAAAGCATACAGATTTTTCAAGGGTACTATAAATTTGCATGTCAATGTTTATTCTAGACCCACTTCTTAGCCATTTTTATAAAAATAACTTTACCAAGGTCTATATAGAATTTGCATCCCTTTTTGAAAAGCAATCTTCAAATCCTTAGCTATTTGAACATTTTCCTTGTCAGTTTTTCAAAGACGTTGTGTATTCATAGCGAAAATAAAGACAAGACATTCTTATCCATTTTTTATAGAAACAAGCTGACTAAAACCTATTTACGGGGGTTTGCAACCTATTTTTTAAATAACCTTGAACTCTTCGGTTTTGTTACGTTTTCTTTATGCAATTTTTCCTTGTATGCATATCTGTTTCAAGGTAACTTCATGGACGTGTTGTCCCAACTGAATCAACAACGCAGCTCCATGGCTATGCAGTTCTAAATTTATCCTCCAGGATCTCTTTAAATTAGCTGTTCCGTCACGTCCACGCGTCCTGGAAATACCTGTCCTTATTTAAATCGAGTTTAAAGCAGCCGTCCCTGTTGGGACCTTGGCCTATATGCCGCTAAAATAGGTCACAGGAAGCCGGATATTTTCAGCACAATTCAAACAATCTACGGAATATTAAGTACTTTGATCTCGTTTTATTTCCGTACGCGGATCCTTTAATAAAGGGAGTTATGTAAAATCGTTCTAATTTGTTCCAGGATAAAGTCGATCTAGGCGAATTAATGCTGTCCTTGTGCTACCTTCCAACGGCGGGACGCCTCACGCTAACCGTTATCAAGGGGCGGAATTTGAAAGCGATGGATATTACCGGAAAATCAGGTTAGTTGCGCGTATCTGCTCACTTCATCACAAAAACTGCAGACCGCGAACTTCTGATAATTTAATGACGAAGTTATCTATATCCACCCTGCAAGATACTCAAGTTGCAAGGAACTTCAGTATTTTAAAATCAAATATGCTGACTAGTGAGTAAATAAATAACTTGCGATGTCGACACGCGCTCCTGTTGCAGAAATTTGAAATATTTCAGCGCTTAAGGGCAAGCACAAATTAATCTCATCGCGAACGAGTTTTAGAACTCATACAACTTCCAGAGATTTTAACATGCGCTAAGTTTACTTTTATTTGGTTTTCAGATCCTTACGTCAAAGTGTATTTGCTCTGCCAAGGAAAAAGAATTAAGAAGAAGAAAACTACAGTCAAGAAATCTACTCTTTCTCCAGTTTATAATGAAGCCCTTGTTTTTGATGTTCCCGCGGAAAATATTGAAGATGTTAGTATGATTGTTAAGGTCATCGATTACGATAGGTAAGTTTGTATTTATGATTCCTACAGTTATCGATTAAAAACATAACAATGCGGCTGCGATATTTCAATACGAGCCAGTATCAGATTGTTCTAGAACGATATAACTAGATGTTCGTTGAATACTAGACCCAGTTTACGATACGCGGTAAAAATTGCATAAGGAAGTGAAAAGCAACATCTGTTGAATTGTTTTCACTTCCTTATCAAATGCACATATGGATAGAGGAACTACTTAGCAAAACCGTGACGAAATATTCATCGAACGATTTTATAATAGAAACTAATTTAATTTCAACTGCAGATAATGTTTTAATATCAGATCGAAAGTTCATGTGCGTAACCAAGAACACAATGCGTAATTACATTTTGGGAGAAAGCTTAGCCGACTCTCATATATGAACGAAAAATTATTAAACTTAATTATAAAGTTTCAAACCGAGCACATTTAACATCCCCTTTCATTTCCTGAAATTACAAAACTTTTAAAATAGGTAATGGCTGCGGATGTTTTTGTGTATCTTCACTGTTTGTCCATAGTCGGGCTCAGAGTTGAGCCAAAATCGAGACTGAAGTGCCTAATTGAGAAACATTTTGTATTGCAGAATCGGATCGAACGAACTGATGGGGTGCACAGCAATAGGTTCCAGTTTTATTGGTATAGGAAAGGACCACTGGCTGGAAATGTTAGATAATCCCCGAAGACCAGTAGCACAATGGTATCCATTACTGGAATCTATACCCGGCCACATCCCTCCATCCTCGACTGATACACTACCTATAAGTTTAAGTTGCTTAAACAGCAGGTATGTAAAAAATAGTTATGGGATATAGAAATTATAGCCCTTATCAAAATAGAACTGTAACCTACGCGTGTCTATGCTACGCTACAATTTTTTTGGGGCTGCAAAATCTGTAATCCCCTGTACATAAAAATAACAAGGAGAAGTATAAAAAATTTAAAAGTGATTATCTTTAGGTTTTTTTGAAAATGTAATATTAGCTAGCAAGAACTAAACATATGACTGTTTCCCAAATATGTATTTTACATTTCCCATCAAAGTAGAACTGTAACCTACGCACGTCTATGCTGCGCTACAATTTATTTGTGTGATCCACCCTGTACATAGAAATAGCAAGGAGGAATAGAAGTACAAAATCTAAAAAATGATTAACTGTAGGTTTTTCTGAAAATGTAATATTAGTTAGCAAGAACTAAACATATAGTTGTTTCCCAAATATGTATTTTAGATTAACCATCAAAGTAGAACTGTAACCTACGCATGTCTATGCTGCGCTACTTTTTTTTTGGGGGGGGGGGCTACAAAATATTTGATCACCCTGTACATAAAACTGAAAAAGCAGAATAAAAGTACAAAATATAAAGAATAATTAACTGTAGGTTTTTTTGATAATGCAACATTAGCTAGGATGAAGGAAATATATGATTGTTTCCCAAATATGTAGTTTACATTAACCATCATTGAAACGACATCACAAAAATCAATATCTATAATTGTTTTACTAATTACGTCCATCACTACATATGCGTAAAAGCGTGTAAAATCTTTCTTTATTAAATTTTATTTATTTTACAATGGTTATGCAACCCAAGATGCTAATCCTTAGTAACTATAGCTTTGATTCGACAGATCCTACAAGTTTTGTGATGCATCTATCACATGTAATGTTGTAACCCTCTTAATTTTCAATCTTGATAATCGTCATATTCCTTATGATTTGGTGTAAAATAACAATTAATTTATGTTGTCAAAAATCCATAATTGAAATGTTAAGGCGATTATTACCAGAACTGCAACCCACACAACATGTATGTTGCGTGATGTTTGGAATTATTTAACTACAAGGTATGAGATCCACCCTGTACATAAATATATCAAGGAAAAATAAAATTACGAAATTCAAACAATATTTAACTAAAGTTTTCTTTGACAATTTAATATTAGTTAGGATTAAGGAAATATAATTAATTATTCCTCAGATATTTATTTTACATACATCATCGCAAAATTCAATTCCTGTAGCTATCTTTACCACATATTTCTATATGAAAATCGTACAAAATCTTTTTTTTAATCCTAAATGCAATTGATATGCAACCCAATACACGAATCCTTATATAACTATAACATTGTTTTGACGGATCCTGTGAGTTTTGTAATCCATCATTCACAAGCAGTTTTGTAACCCTCTTAATTTTAAATTTTGATAATTCTCATATTTCTTATGATTAGCCATAAAATAAAAATTTTTTTACGTTATCAAAAATCTATAATTTTAATGTTAACGCGAAATTATTACCAGAACTGCAACCCACACAACATGTCTGTGTATGTTGGATGGTGTTTGAAATTATTTAACTACAAGATTTGGGATCCACCTTGTACATAAAATTTCCAAAGAAAAATGAAATTACGAAATTCAAACAATGATTAACTAAAGCTTTATTTGACAAATTAATATTAGTTAGGATTAAGGAAATATAATTAATTATTCCTCAAATATTTATTGTACATAGACCATCATTCAAATACATACATCACATTACAAAAATCATTTCCTCTAACTATCTTTGCCAATTATGTCTATAACTTATATATTCCCGTACGAAAACAGTGTAAAATCTTTTTTTTTAATCTTCAATCTAGTTGTTATGCAACCGAATATGCGAATCCTTAACTTAAGTTAAGTAACTCATTAATAAGTATAAAAAAAAAGTTACTTTGTCGTCCAAAATCCATAATTGAAACTAAGGCGAAATTATTATCAAGGTAAAACTACAACCCACACAACACCACCATGTTGCATCGTAGTTGAAATTATTCAACGGCTCTAAGTTTTGAGGCACTCTACACTTAAAAATAATATATTAAGCATATTTATTTTCTAAATGTTTTACCTCAAAGTTATTCAACCCAGAATGCTGATGTCAAGCATCAGCACCGTGGGTTGAATAAATAAGCTTGTTTCACTTGGGTTATTACGAACGACACAATATTAATTAGGATAAGTAAAAAATAATTAAAAATAATTGTTAAGAGTCTATATAATGGAAACTTTATGGCGAAAAGAGTCTACAATTGTTTTAATTTTATATTTCTGCCAGTACTTAAACCACAGAGACATTAAAATTCCGTTCGTTGCTTGTTTGTTTGGGTCTGCTGTAACTATGCAACCCAACATACAGATGCCCATATGAGATTATAGTATCGTTTTATACCTTATAAATCCAAAGATCCATCCTGTAAATACAGAATTAAAGAGGTACACATATATTTGTAGTTAGACAAAAACTGAATTACATTTTGTATTATTTCTGTGTTTGTTTATTTTACTTATCAGAGTTACGCAGCCCACTATACAGATGTTGACAGACGAGCGTATTAGCTTGCAGTTTCAATTTTGCAATAAATTCTCCTTGTAAACACAGATGTGACCGATACTTATTTCTAATTAAGCGGAAACTTTAAAATATGTCCTGAAACAAAATTGGTGGCTTTCCCACGTCAAAATTATACAACTCAAAATATAGATAATGACAAATATGTGTATTGGTTTGTAATGTTAGTTTAGTGCTGTAGATTCCATAAAAGATAGGTATATAATTCTAGTGGGACATGAAACGTAGATCGCCATTTTGGATTACAGGTTGTGTACTTCCAAATTATACAACCCAATATACAAATGTCAACAGATTTGCCTAGTAGTTTGTAGTTTTTTTTTTTCATTTGGTGTAATTTTAATAATACACTCTGTAAGTACCGCAGATGCCAGATAAATATACTTAGCCGAAACCCTTAGAATTTCTTTTCACGTCAAAATTGCCATTGCCGTGTCAAATTTATGCAACCCAGTATAAAGATATTGAAAGATGCATATTTGTTTGTATATCTAGTTTTTTAGGTGTTCAAGAACACAACCGGTAAATGCAGAAGATTCAGTATACATATACACACATAACAACATCATTCACTGTTTTCACCCTCACTTTACACTTAGTTTTCTGGTAGTTTTCGCACTTCACTAATTAGTTCTTGCAATGTTATGTTACTTATGATAATTAGGGATTTACTTATCTGGTAATTACGATGAAATTCTTTTCGAGTTGGGTAATTCGTTTGTTGCGGTGAATTGCTGTTGCAGTGAATTGTTGTGGCGGTGAATTGTCGTGGCGGTGAATTGCGTTGCGGTGAACTGTTGGCGGTGAATTGCTGTCGGTGAATTGTTGGCGGTGAATTTTCCGGATTCCATATTTAGTTAGTTAGCCAGAAACCTCAGAATTCTGTTTTGTATAAAAATTGGTGCTTCCAAATCACAATTATGCAACCCACCATACACATGTGCATATGAGTTACAGCTTTAATTGACTGAGCGATTTAATTTCGATGATGGAGATATAAAATACATATTTTTTAGTCGATAAAAACTTTAAGTATGGCTTATTCGGAAATTAAAAACAAAAGTAAAAATAAAAAAAAGTATGCATAAAACACTGGTAAACTATTTCTCTACATAGTCACCATTCGAATTTAAACACTTATCATATCGTGGTTCATATTTTTGTATATCTTCTTCATAAAAAAATGCCGCCTGTGCGAAACTCAATTTTGTACCGTCGTTTCGAGGTCGTTGTCGTCGAGAAAACGGTGGGGTTCTTAGAAGGTTCTCATGATGAAGCGATAGTCACTCGACGCTAGATCGGGGCCATATGGAAAATAGCCAAATTATTCCCATTTGGTTGCTCTAAAAGTTGCACCGTGTGAGTCCAGAGGTCAACAGTCCTCGCCTTTTGTTCTGAATTGCCCTTATCATCATTTTTAAGGTCTTACCATACACGTCTGCCTTAATTGTCGTGCCACATTCCACAAAATCATCATCATCATCAACCAAGAAAACCTCTTTAATATCCCAAAAGAACCCGCACCGGTACCGTAGCAGTAGAATTCCGTTTTCAAACGTTTGTTTTAACTTTTTGACATTGGAGGAACTCATGTTTTCATTGCATTGTTGCGTGGTTTCAACTTTTATATAAGAAGAATAAGTTCGTCGCCACTCATAATGCGGTTCAGGTACTCACCGCCATCAGTTTCGTAGCGATACAGAAACGTCAATCAAACGCCACTCGCTGGTTCGTGTGAATATCTTTGGCTCGCAGCTCGCACAAAGTTTGCTGTACTGTAACCTGTGCTTGACAGTTTCATACCGTACCGCAGGTGAAATTTGAGGAAAATTTACCGTGATTTCCGAAATCTTGAAACGTCGATCTTTACGAATTGTCTTGTTCACGTTTTCCTCAAAATTGTCGTGGTAAATAGAAGATCTCCCACTTCGGCAGCGTTTTCCTTTCTTACATGGAAGAACAAATCACAGCTCTCACTTCAGGCTTAGTCTTCATTTTAGCTTTGTTAAGCAACTGAATACAATGACAAATCCACGGTAAAGTGATATGGGGCCTGATAACCACTAAAGCACAATTGACTACGTTCTTCATTCGGTGGAATATTTAAACGACCCTTAGCATTAAAATATGAACATAATTGCTGATAGTTTAGATTTTAATTTTCCGTCCTATAAATACAGAAATGCTAAGATATTGTCTCCGTTTTTATCATTTTTATAAATATGGCGTACAATTTAATAAGTCCGTATTTGTAGTTATGCAGAGGACGTGGAAATTTTCAATTAATTAATTTTTACGGGGAACTTATGCAACCCAAGATACAGATGCGCATACATGTGTGTGTTTCTACAATTCCAATTTAGTTCAACAATTTTGGAGATAACCTGTATATGCAAAACATTCAAATAAAAATTAAAGCTTGGATATTGTAATTTTCTCAACTGTGTTCATTATGATATTTGTTAAGATCATGGAGAAACAAACTGTTATTCTGAAATAGTGCACATTGTTTAATAAGTGTATTACATCCATTATCTTATATTCAGTTTAGCTCATTTCTATATTTTAGTAGAACTAAAGAGCAGTATATTGTATTTATATATATATATATATGTATATATATATAATGCTCTTTGGTAGTACAGACATCATTAGTTATTTTTTCATTAAAGCTTCTGTGTCTTTTGCATGTCAGCGTTACAAGCCAATTTGAGCGTGTTATCATCCCAGCCATTCTTTGTCGTAAAAAGAATTCAATGGCTCTGTCTGGAAATATTTTTTGGGTGAAAGCGAAATAGCATTTTACGAATAAGTGAATCAAGTTTCATAAAAGAACCGCTTTGAAGCTACAACAATGCTTGGAATTGTGGCAGGACGTGGGAAGGCAACAACTGGGAACAAAAAGCTGAGACGTTCAAATTCTAAGAAAATAGAGCTTTTAAGCGGCCGAAGGTGTAGACAAACACGAATTGAAAACTTCAAAAATACGGCATAGACAGAACAGTCGCATTTAAATTTTCTAATATGCACACCGTTGAAATTGACTACCTAATATAAACAAAATATTTACCCGTGGTTGGTTAACAGTAGTTATCTTTGAATAAGTCTAGCAGAAAAGAAAATACTTAAAAAACTGTATTGCGCCAATGGCCATTTTGCTTGAAAACTATGGCAGAAAGCTATTTTAATTAACTTCGAAAAAATTTTACAGAGCAAAAAATTAAGAAAAGAGAATAGTAACCCTACATTATTCTTTTATTATTATCCTAAACATTTTACCATAAAGTATTTACATGTTTTATTGTCGTAGTGCATTTCCTTTTTTTTTTTCACATTCATACTACCGTTCCCCCCCTCCCCCGGAACCGCTTTCGCATTACTTCAGGGGGGTGCGGGCGTTCCTTACAGACTAAACATTCATGCAACATGCACCCTAAACTTAACTATCCAAATGCGGTTGTCCCAGTCGGGATTCGATCGCCCCAACGGAGCAACTGCATTTAGTGTGACCTCGAGTGGCCAATGCGTTCTCGCACTGGACCACCGCGGTCCCTCGTCGTGCATTTCCTAGGAGAAAATTCGTTCACCTACGTATCCAAGCTGCGCAAAATGTATACCAACATGCCAGTTGGTAGCTCAGAAGATTGTTTCAAGAACAAAAACTGCACTTTTCCAATTTTATTTTTATTCTAAATATTTAAATATCATTAAATTATGGAGCGAAATATTTTGTTAATGTTTCTTACATTAGTGGTATATGAGAACACATAAATATAATATAATAATTTTTATTGTACAGAATAGGCCAGCTAAGTTGCCACCTCCTTAAAAGTGGTAGACGCAACCCCACATACATACATGTAAGGGAGTATGGAGGAATGGCGTTCACTTAAGAAAGAAGTTCCATAAATATTATTAAAAGAAACACATTTTCAAGTTTTTCAGTGAAATGTGTTCTATGATTCATTAGGTGTATCGTATGATAACTTGGTTTGCATAGCATAAAAGATTCTTCTGAAAAATAGTGATAAAAAGTGAGAGAGTTGTTCGACCGGCATTATCCTACCAAAGGGGGTAATGAGGGATACTAGTATGGGTAATGCCGACGAATATTTTGCGGCTGTATTTCTAGGGTACATTCATTTGGTGAAGTGTCTTCGTGTTCGCTTTCGTCTATTTCTATAAAGTCACATTCACCGGACTGTTGGCATAAATTCGCCTCATTTGAACAGTCCATATCCGAATCGGATGACAATAATGATATTTTTCTCTTCCGGAATTTGACAGGATCTTTTCTCTTCAAATTTTCCCCTGTTGTTCTGTTCTTCTGTTGCAAACGCTCATCTTGCCAAGGGCATATCCAGCTCAAAATGGAAGAAGGGGGGAAGGCAGCTCTTTGAATCCATGGAGATAGGGGCCTCATAGGGGGCGGGCATGCAATAATACACAATTACAAAAGAAAATCGCTGTTTATAATTTTTGAACAGTAGTCTGCGAGGATTAATTTTCTAACTACAGATTCCACTAATTGTTCCTTGTTTGCGAAAACACATTGACGATGAATGCTTAGCATGGCTAACCCATGTAACCTATTTTCACCAATAGTGCTTTTAAGTAATGTTTGAATTCGGCGAAGGGAGCTGAATAGACGCTCCATAGTGCTTGTTGTGCAGGGCTGTGAAAGCAAAATCAGTATCGCCTCTCTAATGGTTGAAAAAAACAATTCGCTCTTTTTTAAAACCTCGATGATATCTGGCGCTTCTTTACTTCATTCTATATTTTAAACCACAATTCCCTTTCTTCTGCAATGTCTTCCACTCGTAAAAAGATGCACAAGATGAAGTACTTTCATTCCATTCCTCCAATGAAACATCTCTCATACTACTGGGATGGAATGTGTCAATGAAAATGCAAGCCACTTTTCTGCAGAAAATCTGACTTCTAAAGATGATATGATGGAATCCAAGTAAGGAATTATTAGAGACCTTCTTCAAAATTCGGATGTATTTCCGGCTGGAGGGTTGCTTCTATGCATCTGTCGGCCAGCAACGCTAGTGGCTGCTATATCAACATTCAAATGCTTTGCAATGTCGCCTGCTTCTTTCAAAACGTCAGCTTTGACGTACTCCGCATCTTCCCGATGTTCTCTTAGCATGATGAGAATAGTTGGAATGTGCTGGTTGGCTTTAACTATGTCAAGTGTTCAATTGAAGTGTATTTGCTATGGTTTCCAGTGTAGAAGAATACTTCGCAATTAATACTACTGACACAACAAATGTAGATCTGCACGCCGCTGCATGCATTTTTTCTTGTTGCTGCATTACCCTCTTCAGCTAATTTCTCTAATGCTTCAACAATATTGACGAAGTGATCCTTAAAAACACGGATGCTCTTGTACTTCTCTGGCCATCTTTCACCTTGGAAGGGGAGCAGCTGCTCCTCTTGCCCCCCTTGGATACATCCTTGCATCTTGCTTTCGTTTTTTTTTCTTAGAGTATAGCATTTTTAGACGTTGTTGTGCAAATTTCTTAGTACGTCCTTCTCGATCCTGATTAAGTCAGAACTAGCAGGGGAGAAAGATCCTGAAGTGTCACATCCTATGAACTCTGAGCCAGTAAGTCTGTAGTTACTTCTCTTCCTAGTGGGAAGTCGTAATCGATTCATCGGAAATATTCCAGTGCACTCAATCCAGATATGCCTTTAGCAACTGTGGCAACTTGTGTGTACGCCTTGTTAAAAAGTTCTGCAACTTTGTAAACTGTGATTCTTTCATTTGCATGGCTCTTCATGTAAAGATCGCATTCTTTGCTGTATGTTTTCTGCAATGGTCCGTAGAAAACCACATCTAGAGGCTGTAGGCGGTGAGAGGAGTGGGGTGGCAATGACAGCAATGTTATGAAGTTTTCTTTACAAAACTCGTAAGCTTCTTTGGTTGTATGACTGCCACGGTTATCTATTAGCACAGGCTCCTCCTCATTCCAAGCCACTGAACAAGGTTATTAATTATTCTAACTCAAACCGTACTTTCACTCTGTTGGGAAAAAGATTACTATTCAATTTTACAATACGAAATACCTTTTACACATAAGGATCTTATAACCCTGCACCCTCCTACATCCAAATATATAAAGTAGGTATTCTGTTACAAAAAAGTCAGACAGTTAAAAATTCTTTTGTTAGGTGTTTATCTGAAATATCTACACATGGGACATGTAGAATAGTTTTTATTTTTAAACCACTATCAAACAAGGCGTGGGATGTAGCCCACGGGGTGAACTAGTTTAAATGAATTTATTACTACGTTAAACATTATTGGAACTCAAACCTTACTTCCACTACGTTATGAAAGAGAGAATATTATTTAATTCTGATACAAGAAGTTTTTACCCCAAAGAATCCTAAATATAGACATAAAAACAACCTTTTTACATCCAAATGTATAGGGTATTCTATTTTCTAATTCATCTTAAATACGATTTTCGTACTAGAGCAAGCGTGATGTACATGTCTCGAATATTCTTATTTGCAAATCGTACACATTTCTTATTGGAGTTCTTAATTACAACCCAAAGAAAAATGTCTAATAACTCAACCACTTAGTGACTATGAATGTACAGCTTCTTTTTTAATCCAATTGCCTCCAAATACATTATTTCGTGTGGTTTATAACAATTCAACTGTAGTCAGCAGAACATCCGTCATGTTGATACCAACATTTTTGTCGTACCTACATTAAGTTCTATAGCTTCCAACAACCCGGGTAAAACGTTTGTAGCTAATCAAGCTTGTCCAGATAAATTTTTATAGAAGAATTGTAGTCCAATAATATCGTTATCTACTATATCAGACGAGATTGCCATAGGGTTGCCCGAAAATGGCAGTGAAGAATTAATAGCACTTATCCATGAATTTATGGCAGAAATATGATAGAAGGAAAGGAAACTTACAGAATGATCAATAACAGGTATATACCCTATATGGAAAAATAAAGATAACAAACTCCAATGCGAAAATTACAGTGGAATATTGCCGATAAAGATAACATAGAAGCTACTAGCATCTATAATCGCTAAAAAACTAGAACAGTAAATCGAACAAATTTTAAGAGCGCCCCAATAAGAGGTTTTCGCCAACAACGAACCAGACTTTCACCCTAAGAAAAATCCTGTCAAAACTCTACGAGTAGATATAGTCCCATTACGCATAGACTACCGTACAAACAAGCATACGATAGCATAAACAAAGGTTAATTACTAAAACTAATAACCAATTGTAACATATTTGAGAAACCAGAAAGCGACAAGAAGGTAAATAATAGTACAAGTAGATACTACACAAATCTTCGACATAACGGTAGGCCCAATACAAGGAGACCCTCTGTCTGCCATACTACGAGGCTTGTTCAACTGAAACCCATCCTTGAACAACTTAGCCTTGAAAATAAATGCAATCATTCAAATTACGTTTGTTAATGTTAATACTGTTTGTAAACGACACATTCATAAGTTTCTGGCGTTTGAATTTGATTCTGACTTTTGAAACTTTGATTTTTAATTGGCGTTTGTTGTTGAAAATCCGCCAAGTTTGATCAGCGTGCCCTACAAATGTTATGGGCTGAGGGTGTGCACTGTGCACCCATTGCAGATTCATACGCGAATGCAAGCAGTATATGGAAATGCTTGTATTGCGTACCCAACTGTGAAGGAATGGTGCCGAAAATTTCAGAATGGAAAAGAGGGGGCCATGGATGATCCGCAACCAGGTGCACGGTGTACTGCATTAACAGAAAACAATATGGTATGTGTGGAAGGCTTTATTAGAGAAAATCGTCGGATTTCAATTAGAGTAATTGTTGGTGCGAGTGTAGGATCTGTCCATAGTATTGTTCGTAATCTGGGTTACAGCAAAGTTTGTTCGCAATGGATTCTTCGTCCCTTGCCTAATGAACAAAAATGCTTATAATGGGCTTATCTCTGGAACACTTGGCAGACTATAGGCAAAATGGTGATGACTTTCTTCTGTCAATAGTTGCTGATGACGAAACTTGGTGGCATTGCTACGAGCCATCCAGTAAATTATCGTCGTTGCAGTGAAAACATTCAAGCTCACGACCACCGAAGAAGTTTAAAACACAACCTTCTGCAGGCAAACACTGATGAATGTGTATGGAGATCTTAAGAGAAGAGTGCATTTGTTTAGAAAACAACTGTCAACATTTTCAACATCTTTTGTAAAAGATCAAGAAGGAAAACTTTGTTCAGTAAATGTACATGCAACAATTTTAATTCAACTAGACGTTTATTTACAAAGCTCATAACTGCATAACCTCACTGCTTCGACCACAGAACACTTGAGACGACCTTGAATATAGCTAATTAAAAGTATAGACAAACACTGTCAAATTAAAGTGTCAATTTTAAGTTTCTATTAAATAAATAAATAACCTAAGAATAACCTATGAAACGTAAACTGTCAATTAACAATGTATGACGGTTAAAAATATTTATAGTGTTTACATATTTATAATTACAGATTAATCTAAGACAATACTTTCAAATTCCAAAGTTGTCTTGGGTTGCATTTTTATTGCTCTAACATTATATCACATATGACGAAAATTGTATTGTGGAACAGAAGTATTTTGGATAAATTATCCAATTATCCACTCCAAATGTAAGTTTGTGTTTCACTTTTAGTCTGAAGATGGGTTGTAGATAACCCAAAAACGTTAACTACTACAATTGTATAAGTTCAGTTATTATATTTTGTGGGAATCGGCATTGGTTTTTATTATATTTATTCAATCTATCCCACTAAGAGTCATTGGAACTTCAACGAATTTACGCCAATGTTAGTTGTTCATTGGCTGCATTTCAGCGGCCATATTCAGAGGAATACAATGCATGTTTTATTTTCTAAGTATTCTAAGAGGCCACTTAAAAAAATAAACCGTACAATTTAAGTTGAGCGCTGTTCAAAACGTGCACCATGTTGTTGTTGGTAAAAAGTTAATCAATGATTAAAGCCATTTCTTACAATTTGAAACATTTCCGGTGAGATTTGCCTGATACCGGACAACATTGAGAATCTGCAGCAACGTATCGGGCATGAAATCAATATTTTAAAAGACAATTATCGGCCAGCGCAACTCCTTCCGTTTTTCTGAATATTCTTTGGCTAATCTGTGATGTGTTTGCTAAAGCAAAATATACTGAGGTAATCAGTGTTGTGGATTATCAATCTTGTTCATTCTCATTGAAACGGCATAAGGTTAATCCCACCCTCCCTTAATAAAGCATTGGCTAACAGAACAATTGTATAGAAATTATTAGGTGTGATTCCAAGTGTTTCATTAGATCAAGTACCACTCTTTTGTTCTTCACAGGAAAAGGTACCTTTGAATACTAACCGAGTATCCTTACAAACCCGAAAACGCCTATCTTGAACTGATTAGAAATGGCAATGTTACAAAAGGATATCTTATAGAAGCAACGTACGACAAAATAAAGTAATCAGTAACAAGTTTGGGTTTAGTTGCCCCCCCACCCCATACATTATAATGGAGGTTACGTAATTTTTAAGAAACTAATTATAGTAACCAGGAAAGAAAGTTGGTTCCAATGCTTTTGTCGTACATTGCGTTCTACATCTTCTAACAACCCGAGTTATATGTTTCATAGGAAACGCAAGTAACCTTGTCCAGCTGAATTTCATTAAAGAAGAGTATTCCAGTAGTATGGTTGGAGACCGCGGTAAAGTAGTGGCCGTAGCGCTTGGCTTGAGAATTATTCTACCAAAGTTGCTCAGGTTCGAATCCTGAGCACTGCACTTTCCCAGGGTGTTTGTGTTGTCTGAGGCATGGGGTTTTTCAGGGACGGGGCATGTTAGACTTGTGAATAGCACGAAATGTGCTGAGTCGGGATAAGCTGGGTGGAATGGGAATCATGGAGTTTGTCATGCCTATAATCTTTACTACATACCAAATATTAGTTGAATTACATAAACAACTTCGTAACTACGCCACTGCCTAGGTAGAGAATTAACAAGTTGACAGATGTTAGGATCCCGGAAACCCAATCGAAGGAGGAGTAGGTTCCAACAATTAATTTATAGGCGCCACCGACTTATAATTTACTAACATCGTCCGAGGTGGTAAATGAGAACTCGGACCCCAAGATAAATAATCACCTACCTTCATATCTACTATCTGTCCTTTATGTAGACTTAAATCCAAATAATTCGTCGTAAAATAAAAGACAAGTTGCAACCAAATCTCTTTTTACAATAAAAAATAACAACCCACAATTCTAATATTTCTATACAAGAAAAATAAATTGAAATAAATTAGCAGTTCAATTTTACGTTCCTGGAACTGAATATAACTAAATTTAAATTGGGCGACACCCAAACAATTTTTCGGACCCTTATTGCGCTACTCAACTAAGATACCAGTAATTTTTAGCGCATTCCGTAACGAAGGAGGCCTCCGCGTGACGAATTCATGCGTGATCAAAACGATCAAGAAAAAAAATGCAAGCTGTGAACTCTTGCAAACGCAATATCAACCCACTATCGGAGTACCCTGTATATATGCTATATGTAAAATTGTTCCCCCTAATAAATGGAATATTGCAATAGTATTATATGTACACATATCCCCAATTAAAGCCCCAATGACACAATTCTGTGACCCCAATCAATTACTAAATTCATTCTTAAATAACGATAAAGAAATCATAAACAACAAGGCAAGGTTATACAATTTTTAAAATGCACTTCCCTTGTTCAAGATGTGATCTATAGCCCCAGGCGTCCATTCGGTTCGGGAAAAACCTTCCCAAGGTTAATCGACCAGGACAGCGTAGCAATATGAACAATACGTAGGAATGTAGAATTTTCCTACTGCGTCGCCTTAATTTCCGGACGTCCCGCCGCACCAATTTTGCCTAAATTAAATTTATCGGGATTAGAATTAAGGTTCTGGAAATTAAGACAAGATAAAAATTTTCTGGTCAGACCAACTCACCAGTAGATGGCCTCTGGCATAACACCAAACAAAATCTTCTAAGGTTTTTTTTGCCATGAAGAACTCTTGTTGATAGAATAAATGTCAATGCAAATCTGTACAATAAAACGTTGAACAAGCTTCATCAGGTAATAAGACGGAAACGTCCAGGAAAACTTACGCGTGGAGTCATTCTTCTGCACGACAATGCTAGGCCTCATGTTGCTAATGTGGTAAGAAAATCTTTCAACGAAAGAAATGAAGGGTTTTAGAGCATCCGCCCTATAACCCGGATCTATCGTCTTGCGATTTCCATATTTTTGGCCGCTGAAAAAGGCGTTAAAGGTCGGCATTTTGTATCTGACGCAGAAGTACAGATAGCCGTGGAAGACTTCTGCTATCAGCAACCACAAGAATTCTATGAGCAGAGTATACGTCAGCTAGTAAAACAATGGGATAGGTGCGTTAACTGTGACGCTAATTATTTGTAATTAAATTGTTGAATACATTTTTTATAAAGCAAAGATGGGTTTCAATTGAACACACCTTGTATTTAATACAGTTTTAGAGAAAGCACTGCACAACATCACAAAAAATACAGCAGGTATAATATACAATAAATCAAGGAAAATCTTAGCATACGCTGATGGCATCGCTAAACTCGAAAGATCTAGAATAACAACAATGAAGAACTAGAATTGGCAGGAAAATGAAAGAAAATCCGTGATCTACACAAGAAGTTCAGGAACACTACACAAAATAGAAGTACATCACATGTTTGAAAATACAAGCAGCTTTAAATACCTAGGAAATAAGGGAAGAAATAAAATATCTAGAATAGTAGCGGGCACCAAAACGTATTATGTACTGCAAGAAACGCAAAAATGAAAGAATATAAACAGGACCTAAAAAAGCAGACATGCGCAACTATATTCCGCTCCTTAATAACTTACGTCAGAGAAACCTGGGAACTTACAGCCAATGGCCAAAAAGCACTCAACATAAGGGAATGTAATATACTACGTAAAATCTATGAACCACTAAATATCATGGGAGAATAGATAATACGAACAAACATGGAAATGAAAGAACTGTACCAAGAACCAGATCTCGTCACTCAGTAAATGACAACGACTAAGGTGTATACCAAAAGAGCTTTGGAAGGAAGACCGGATGGTAGAACAAAAAAGAGAGCGACCCCAAGAACAATGGCTTGACAAAGAAAAGATGATCTAAGAACACCACCAATAAGATGAAGTAGAATAGCAATGAACAGAACCAGATGGAAGGAAATTATAGTGGAACCCAGTATTCTACAAAGCCCGTAGCGCTCACAGACACATACTATACCACACCAAACATTTACAGAAAAATGATTTGAAGTGGGTAACACGTATCTTCTTGTGCCTAATAGAGCGTGGTATGCCTATTCACTTCACTACTGTGTGACAATTTTACCTCATAGCTCAATAAGACACAATTTAAAAAAGGTAGATCCAAAAGAAGTTGGTTCTAAAAGAAATTAAAAAATTGCAATCTTCTCTGTGGGTCATTTTCATACAGTTCGTAAAGTAAGGTAATAGAGATGAAATTATTTTGCTTTCAGAATTCTTCTAACTAAAGTTTTACTAATACCTGAAACGTTAAAAATCACTACTGGAGTTGGAATTACCCCAGATAGGCAAAATTCTTAGTTAGGTTGTACAATAAGCCAACGATGGCTGCAGTGCTTAGAGATCCTTGGAAAACCGCGTCCTAGATCTCGCTCTTTCAAATCAACATCAATACCCACATTTATACTTAGACCTTTGTAACTTACGTGGGAATTTCGTTCACTGCCTTTAACACTGCTAGTATATTTTCCAAGTTAGTATCTTGCTGAGCCTACATCTTCTGGAATTAACAAATTTACCTTCTAGTTGGATAACACCTAACATATAAATTGCGGGCTGCAGCAGCATTCGCCAAAAATCGACTTAGTATTGTCATTACACCTCATTCACCTCATTGGCAGCCTTTTCGTCCACCTGCTTGGCATCGGGCTCTTCTCTGCCAGGTGTTTCTCCTCAGCGCTAAGGTAGAAGCACAGGAGACCTACAGTTTAACGTCGAATCCAAACGACAGAAATTCCAGAGAAGGTTTTTAGCATTTAAAATCCCACGGTTGCAAGTCGGATTGGAAAATTGAGTGGTGGTGGGTTGCAGAACTCAAACCAGAATTAACGTTTTATTTAAAAAGCGAGCGTTCTACCAACTAAGCTACCGCTACACATTTTATTATTGTCATAAGTAGTCAAAATTGATCATTTAAATGTTAAAAAGTCATGGTATACGCATGTTGGGTTACGCCAATCACGTTCATTCTGTAAAATGTATACAATATTTCAATGTTTTGCTAAAGGGAATCTTTTATTTAATTTCAGGTGAAGCATTCGAGGAACTTAAAACCTTTGGAATTGTGGAAAAAGCATTTTGAAGATGGTGCTACATGTTTGAAATTGGGTTGTGTTTGCTCAACAACTCCTTCAGCGTCATCTGAATATAACTCCTGGACAAAAATCTCTCCGAAAACCAGTATTTGATGTATTTTTCTAAATGATGTAAAATGAAAACAATGATAATATATTTGTATGGTTTTAATAAGTAGAATGTTATTGCATTATTACGGTGTGATTAATATAGTCATTTCGTAAGCTCTTTGTTACAATAATGTGTAAGTTAAAATACTGTTATGCAATTTGTAGTTATATTGATACCTACTGATATTATATCGCAGTCGTAAGCTCAATGCGCAGAGATATTTACATCTCGTTACCTACTTCTTTGTTGAACTACAAGGTGATGTACTCGCAAAGGTTACTGTGCTGAAATTAAAATCTGTATTTTTCAGTGTATGTGTAAATATATATATTTCAATTTCGTATTGAAATAAATGCACAACAGAAAATACTTTGTCTTTATCTATTTTATTCAGGCAGCTATTTAAAAATATTCCATAATATATCCACAAAAAAAATTAAAAGAAATAATCCAATGTCTACTTGACACTTGTTATTACATACGTGGTGTACCATCTAAAATTAATTTTATTTTTTATAAAATAAATTGTCATAAAGACTGCGAAATATAAGAAATTTAAATAAATCAACAAACATTTGAGTTTTATTGCACAAGATCAATAGATTGTTAAGTAAACTAGTCTATATAATTTTACAATGATTTATCAAATATTTAATACAAAATATAGCATTTTGTTATCATTATCACACACTGATTCGCTTTCTCAGTACCGTGCTTTAGTGATTTACAAGATATTTCTGCTGCTGCTGAAGTCATCCCTCCTAGGTCGAGGAACCGGATGTTTTGGCGCGGCCGTTTTGGCGTATCCAGCTTGGCGCGACGCGTTTGACGAAGATCCGGTTTGGCGTAGACCCGTTTTTGCGGGAGGACAATTGGGCACAAGCCTATATTAAAGTTTAAAAAGCAGTACCTAAGAGTGATGCATTTGTTTGAGTTTTAAATAATATAATATTTGTATTTGTCTGATTTTAAGTGAACATTAGTATATTTAACAGTTTAATTATTTGCTAAAGGATTAGAAAAACTGCCAAGCGGACGGTAAGATTACTTAAACTTATCACAACCGCATTCCAAAAGATAAGCACAGTGTACTTGTCTTTTTCTTTCTTTCTCAGAAACCAATAAAATAAGAGGGATGTTCTCTTTCCGCTGAGCCTATCTAGCAGGCAGTGATATTTTGATACAAGTTTTGCATGACATTTTAACGTAGTAGTTTACAAGTTTAAATACAGTGAAAGTTGTCAAATATACTTGAAGGTTTTTAAAACACATCATTTTAAAGTCATCCTTTCCCCAAGAAATCATGGAGTTGAATAAAGAGCATTATCGAGCTGTGATTTATACAATTACACGCGTGGCTTACGCCGAAAGAATGTTTTGAGGAAATCGATCAAGTGTTTAGTGACAAGTCGTGTTTCTTAGCTACCGTAAAGCGGTGCTACAATAAATTTCAACGCGGTTGACTTTCCTTAAATGACAACTTTCGAGCTCCTAAGCCAAAAATGGCAGTTACCGACAATAACATTGGTCTTGTACGAAACATGATTGAAGAGGACCAGCATGTTACTGCCAGGAGTATTCAAGCAACTTTAAAGATTATTGTGAAAACAATTGACACCATTTTACCTACACAAACATTTGATGGTACGTAAGCTTTGTGCCCGTTGGATTCCCCACAATTTGACTCCAGTTCAAAAACAAAACCGTGTGGTGCAGATCTAGACTGGATCGCTTTGACAACGGATCGTCTCATTACAGGTGATAAAACGTGGGTATACTACTATGATCCTGATAGAAAGCAACAGTCGGCAGTTTGAGTCGTTGAGAACGAATCGGCTCCAACAAAAGCTGTTCGTGAAAAAAAGCCAAAACAAGGAGATGATCGCCACATTTGTTGGAATTACTGGACATGTTTCCACTGTAGCACTGGAAGATTGTCGTACTGTTAATGCTGAATGGTGTACAGTTTGTTTGCCTCAAGTTCTCCAAAATGTTTGCGAAAAAACGTCCAAGAGTATCTTTTATCAAGATATCGCTCGGGCGCACCCTGCTGCTCGAACGACTGGGTATTTGAATGCCCAAAACATTGAAATAATGGGTCAGTAGCCGCATACTAGCACCTAATGATTTCTTTTTATTTCCGCGTGTAAAGAATGCGTTACGGGGTTTACGTTCTACATCGGCCGAAGAAGCGCTTGACACACTTAAAAATGAAATATATAACCTAACTCGGGAAGATTGGAGAAAATGTTTTAAAGATTGGTTTTCATGTATGCAAAAATGCATTGACTGTGGAGGGGAATACTTTGAAAAATTATAAATAAATGTGTTTTCTCTATAAATTGTCTATTACTTTACTAGAGAACAGCCCTCGTATTATTGAATAGATTCTTAGAAACTGACTTCCTCAAAGCATTTGTGAATACTAGGCGCGGTCTATGTTTAGATATTTTGTTGTTCACATTAACAAAAGTAACAAAAATATTATTATGCACAATATATACGGAGGTAAATAATTAAATTGCACTGTTTAGGTTACTTCATTGTTCATGCAACTAAGTGTTAACATTATCACGATTGTACTGTACTTCCTTCAGATGTATAGAAGATTCTTCTATTTAGAAATATAATGTTCTAATATAGTAAAGTGGTTACTAAAATGTAATTGAGTCAGTTCAAAATTGTACAATTAAGTATTACTACTAGCAGCAGGTAAATCTTGAAGCATTTCTTTATGATGTATAAGTGCATATTTAGGAAAGTCATTATTGGAGGTATTTTCTTTTTTGGGCCATACATGTTTTATTCCGTATATTAACATGGCTATTCCAACAACCGAAAATCCAATTATGCAGTAGTATATAATATCTTCATCTAAAACAAACATAAGTATATCAGAATTGGTAGTACTTGAGAACCATCAACCTAAGCAGTACTTCACCTTCAACTATGTATTGCTTTAAATACCACATTGAACTTAAGACAATAAATTAAACAACGAGCGTCATCACGTCATTTATTTAATTGATAATTGAAAGCGGCATTTAAACAAATCCATAACTTTTTATTACGCATTTATTAAACAAATGGCGTCATAAATATTTCTCTTTACTTTATTTGTATTGAGCACAGTAAGCCTGGACACCATTACCTTCAGAAACGAACATAGTAGCAATCAAAGTATTATTTGCTGATACGTCAATTGTAGAAGAAACATCCACCGTAGAAACCACGTCCGAGTATGGCGCCTCTTCAGTTGGTTCTAAAGAAAATACTTGGGAAATATCCGTTCCAGCAGATATTTCCAATGTTGCTTCAACAGTAGAAGGAATACCATTTGCAGACGACTCAGTTTCTATGGAGATTTCTAACTCTGTAGCAAATGTTGTTTGCTCCTCATTTAACATCTCCTTATCTATTGCTAGTGTTGTTGTTGCTACTGCTGTTGTAGCTACTGGTGCTGTTGTAGTTATTGGTTCTGTTGTAGTTATTGGTGCTGTTGTTACTATTACTGCTACTGGTGCTGTTGTTGTTGATGCTGGTATAACATATTCTACACTATGTTGAAAAAACGGTTAAACTTAAAATACAAACTAACTACGTACTTACGCATAATATCCCAAGTTGTTACAGTTACACTGAATATTTTTAGTTATTTGTATAGTTCTACATTCTGATTGAGTCCAATGTCTTTTCCAAAGTGCACACTGAAAAAAATCATTTTTGAAGATATATTACACACACTGAAGGCAAGGAATTTACTAAAACATGTAAATGATAGTTGTAAGTAATACTTTTAATATCTAGATTACATAGGAGCAAGTGTATAAATTACGCCTACTAACAGAAAAAAACTTAAATTCATTTATAGCTTGAGTGTTAAACCTTTCGTCGATAAAGACGCCAACGGCTAAACTTTCACGAAGCAGCCGTGGCATTCTTTACAATACAAAGGACCACAAGATATTCAAAAACCAGCCGTATTGTTTCAGAATTGGATTTCCATGAAATTAAGTAATCCGTGCTTCACTCGAGTATTCGAAAATTTAGTCGTTTTGAGTAAGCTGTCTTCATCAACATATATTCCTTTTTAATGGCTTCAGTGTCAATTAACTTTCCAACTTAGGCAACCCGTTTAACAGAAAGTGTGTGCTTTTGCCTATCTTGCTTTTTAATTTACACTTACCGATTAAAAGAGAATATGCGAAGATGAAAAAGTTTGATATTTATCCAATGATACATGATAATCCATAAAGGGTACATTTTCTGTCGTTACTGTCAATGTTTTCTCTCTTAGAGTGCTTTATCTCTTACGAGACTTAGAGATCTTCTCTCCTATGCCTGTGTGGCGCGTTTAAAGTACCAAAGAACATAGAGGACCTACAGCCTAACTGCGCTCCGAACCACGGGAAGTGGAAACACTTCTACTCCAGAGAAGATATACTGGGCAGAATACCTCGCTGGTTTGCCATTGCCTTGCGAGGGAGAACGGCCGTTAAAAATCCGAAGTTCCAGTACTGGGAAATGAACCCAGGACCTTCGGCGTAGAAGTCTAACGCGCTAACCTCTAGCCCACGCCTGCCACAATGTATTTATCGTAATTTCATAATAAGCCACATAGTTTGCCATACTTTGTAAAGCAAAAGTTACTTCCACTGCTTTAGACTCCCACAAAGTCCGTAAATTCCGTAAGAACCAGCGGTTCGCCACTGAAAATCTAAAATAACTGCAATAACGATTTAGCGTCCCCAAGGTGTCGGTAATTATTCGTTCATTCGATAAAAGCATTTTATGTAATTATTGGTAAAATATAGTAGTTGATATAACATCCCGCCACTTCTATTCTTGTACATAATTGATAGCTCAACAACAATTGTTAAATTAGATAAATTAATGTCACATTTAAACTTCTAAGGCCAGCAATACCAACGAATCTTATAGAAATTAAATTGTTTTGCGGAAATTTTAAAACGTGTAATCGTGTCGATAGTTTGTTATATCTACTAGACACCAGAAAATGCGTTGATTTACATAAAAGGGCGGCTACAAGACATTTGAATAACTACAATTGCATTAAAGTTATGCATTGAAATTTTTACGACACATTTTGGAATACAAATTATGCATAATATCATTTAGTTTCAAATACAACATAATTTACTTTAATAATAAAATAAAATGCGTACTGCGTTGAAATTAGGCAACACAATATACAGCAGCGTACCATTTCTTTGTAGTGGTCAATTTGCAAACTGTATACGTTCCACAAAAACACTGTAATGAAACCAATCTTAGTATAACAATGTTCTGCTACAATCCGTATTTCGTACTTTAAACGTATTTTAAGGTGTTTTACCAGTAACAGTTAAAAATAAATTCTTCATTTATTACAAATTATAAGTTTTCATTTAATTCACTATAAAAAATAAATTGTAGGTATAAAAAAATATTTTGTATAATAATAGACTCAATTTCAATGGGATTTATTTACTTTTTATGCTTTATACATATTTCGACATTTTACTTGTCTTTTCAAAGCCATTTGTAGCTAAGACAACACCACACTAGATCTTGATTTAGAACTTTTATTTCAAAACTTCCAGCAGCGAGAAATTTATGAGCTCAATTTGCTCATTCATTAAAAGTGTATTTGTTAAAGTATGTTTGAGAATTAGAAATGCCTCGAATATATCCAGTTTACGTTTATCATCACAGAAGTGAAAAAATGTTATTATATTATTTGACGTCAATGTATGATTGTGTTCTAAAAAGTGTTTGGCGTAGTTAGATTTTTCTGGGTGTTTGTATTTGTATACGCGTATGTGTTGTTTGTATCTGATATAAAAATTCCTAATTGTTTGACCTATATATACAGAATTACACTATGAACAGTTTAATTTGTAAAAAAATGTTAATTATATTTCAATTCCTTATTTCGGTAATATATCGGAAAAATTGTTAAAATTATAACCAATACAAATACATTTAAAGTAATTTATAAAACAACAAAAAACACTTTCAACACTTTATTCGCTCCAAAAGATAGAACTCACGATTTGTTAAAATCAGGTATTTACGAATTAAACTGTTCCCAGTGTAATTATGTATACATAGGCCAAACAATTACAAATTGTGATACCAGATATAAAGAACACATACGCTCACATAAATACAAAGTTTCTAGTTGTTTGACTTATGTATACATAATTACACTGTGAACGTTGAATAAGTTGTTGAAAATGTTTTTAGTTGTTTTATAAATTATGAAGTGTGCTTGTTTTGATTATCAGTTTAGCAATTTTCTCCAATAAGTTGTCCAGTTTATGTTTACCATCACAATGCAAACTAGTTAGTATCGATGTCACCAATAAGTTTTCACAAATACCTCCTCCAGAGTGTATTCCTCTGTTAACTAATATTTTTAACAACAAAAATGTTAAATTGACAAGACGAAAGGAGTTGATTCAATTATTCGAACTTTGCATTAATAAGAATTATTTTATTTTTAATGATCAAATTTATCTTCAGAAAGACGATTTACCAATTTCACCACTTCTAGCTAATATATTTTTAGGGAACATTTAAAAGAATTTTAGAATCAAATCAATCTTCGAAAATTGTATGTTGGTTCCATTACGTTGATTATATTTTAACATGTCATTTGAGTTTATTGGTGATTTCTTAACGTTTATTAATACTCTATACTCAAACATAAACCTTACATTAAAAACAGAACAAAACAGATGTATTAATTATTTAAACTTACACATAATTACACAAAATTAATTTTAAAAATAAATTCGAATACTCTATTTATAGAACACTTACACAAACAGATATCACAATATCACAAGACTCACGCCACCATGAAACACATAAATTAGCAGCCTGTAGGTAGTTGATACATATATGTAGCTCTAACAGTTCCTCTAAATAACAGTGATTACACCAAAGAGATTTCGATTATTAAACAAATTGTACACAGTAATTGATACAACACAAAACTGATAGACACACTAATCAGAAAGATTATAAATTAGCAACTCAAAGAATACATTCAAAAGACCACTCTGAAAATATTAAATATATTTCAATTCCTTATTTTGGTAAATATCCGAGAAAATTACTAATATTATAATCAAAACAAGTACATTTAAAGTAATTTATAAAACAACCAAAAAACACTTTCAATACCTTATTCAACGTAAAAGATAGTACTAACGATTTGTTAAAATCAGATACAGCTTCACTGATTTATCCTTGCTTGTGACTGAACATTGCACACTACCACCACTACCACGAAATTGGTGGAGGAGGCCTGGAGCTCATTTGCATCGTGTGTTTGTAGCAGTCAACATCGCTGTACACTCTAGTGAAAAGTGCGTGCAATGGAGTTTCAATCTAAAATTAAAGCAGGGAAGACTTTGGGCGGCCAAAGTCGCGAAATTGTTGCGAATCTTTTATAATTTTTGCAACAAGAAGCATTAGAAGGACCTACAATAGAATTAAATAAAGTGCAAGAAGGTGTAGCGGCGGCAACTAGTGTTAGTGTTCGTACAGTGGGGGAGTGTTTTTAAGCTATTAGAAGATATTAACGAAGGACAAGCGTCTTCGTTTGTAAGTCCTAATAAAAAACGAAATAGGTTATCTCCAAAAACAGAGTTGGATGCCTTCGATCAGGATGTTACACCGAAATGTAATGAACTTTCATACAACCGAAAAAAGTTCCTACAGTTAAAAATATTCATCAAAAGTTTGTGGATGATGCAGGATATCCTGGCTGCCGTAACAATATTCGAATGGCTTTTGCTCTATTTTATATTACATTGTTATTTAAATTTTTTTCTAATAATACGGCATTTGGGTGCTGGGAGTACAGTTTTCAAATATTTTAGTAAGTATAATAACATTCAGTTAAGACATTACCTATTATTCCTTAAATAATCAGTCATTACTCATTTGTAAAGACCACTATGTTCATGACAAACAAATTTCTAAGTATTTGCTTATCTTAAGCTTAACTTTCTGATATATACAATATTATTTGTAGGGGGCTCCAACTTTATTTTATTTCAACGCACGCGCGTTTCTTTTACGGAGTGTACCGAATGCTAACTGTCCATATACATTGTATTCCTCTCTGTTCCTCCTAGTGCCTACCCTTTCTCGTGCCACGCAGCTCCCACCAGCAATGTTAAATCAGTGAAGCTATAATTTTAAATTAAACTGTTCACGGTGCAATTATGTATACATAGGTCAAACAATTAGAAATTTTTATACCAGATACAGAGAACACGTACTCTCATACAAATGCAAACACCCAGAAAAATCAAATGTTTACAATATTAAATGCCTTTAAAAATGACATGTAAAATGTCGAAATACGTATAAAACACAAAATTTAAATAAATCCTGAAGAAATTGAGTCTATTATTATTATTATAATTATTAAAATATAAAAAAATATTTTGGAGCGTAAGCATTCTGAAGAAATGATCTCTATTGGTGTATGTTGTGTTGCCTATCTTTATCGCTTTTAATTTTCTTGTTCAATAAACTAACATTGAAATCTAAATTACTCTCCTAAATGCAGAATGTGCTATAAATATCTCAAGCCATAAGTATCAAAACAATTGAAATTAATAAAGAATCAGTGCAATTCTCACATAAGGCAACGCATTTTTGGGGAGTCGCATGTTTAAGTTTTTTTAAGGTTAAAATGTTGTAGTCGATTGCTTTATTAGATGGGACAATCAAATAACGAAATTATGTTTTTAATAAGTATACCAAGTGTGTAATTTTCGATAAACGTAGTGTACACAGAAATACAGGATACATTTATTTTCAAAGACTACTTTTGATCTGGAGAACGTCACCAAAATGGTATTTGGTAGTACTCCTATCGGTGTTGCTTCAATCAGTTGTAATAGCAATGTGTAGTCAAGACGTACATCGTATTGTCCAACAGTATCACGAAACAGGCGGCGCCTATAAAGGAAAGTCTAAGGGCAGGACAGATGTGATTACGGAAGACACAGCAAAGGATGTTCAATTGCAAACGGATGAACATCCCAACAAATCATTATGTTTCTCTCATCGAGCAGGTAATGAGAACATAATTTTATTTTTGTAACTGAGTTACTGAACATTTACAATGTAGGTCTCTCATGCGGTTCGTGTCAGAAACCTTACAAAACAGCAGGTAGTGCATAATTATGCATCCACACGAAGTGTTTGTTGTTCAAGAGTTGCTCCGGCAAACTTTTCAAAGTGTCAACAATACTGTCCATGATTTAATAAAAACCTCAACAACCTCAACCTCGTGACATTTTTTAGACATGATTCCATCTTAGTGGCAACGTATTCTCGCAAAACTATCGTACGTGGTCAACCGAAAATTGTCATACAAATTAAGAGATCTGATTACATCCACTTAAAATTGGAATTTGTATTGCACTGTCGAGCATAATTATAATTAAGCGATATCAAATCACGATTCTTGTATAACTTTAAATTTATCGTAGATAAGAATACTTAACAGATTTGCTAACGAAAATTATAGAAACACAAATAATGAAATCCAGAATTGCAGTCATATTTAAATATTAGAAATCTCAACCAGCGTATCGAAAATAATTACAATTAGATGATTTTAAAAGGCAAAATATTAAACTTAACTTACTTTTGGTTCTTTCCCTAGCACTTGTTTTTCATCTACTGGCAAAATCAGCACAGAATCACAGACCATATCTTCAAAAAGCTGCTCTTCGTCCGGATCATTGCTGTAAATTTTGATCATATGCACGATTCCTTTTTTTCCTAGATAATTTTTAAGAGCAGCCTTTCCCAAACAAAGTTGCTCACTAAATTTTAATTTCTCTGTGAAGCATTTTCCTAATTTAATCCGCCCATTTACATTCCAAGTGTTGCCTGTATAAAGTATGTGTGCATATCGGTTGAAAGAATTCTTGTTGATTTTTTCTACTGATAATACCATTGTTCTTAACTCTAAAAGTAATATCTATTAAACATATAATTTCAAAAATAAATAGGTGTATGGTTTACCCAAATTCATAGTTTGTGATTTTTCATAGATAGTAGCACACAGACCATGCATAAATTTATCAATTTGGCTGAGCAAATTCTCTCGTTCCTGTCGTACTCGTTTCTTATCTGGTGATGAAGTAATTATCAATTCAGATATTACTAAATAGCTTTTTACTTCTTCAAGGGTCATTTTTTCGGTTTCTCTTGTAAAGCGCTCAGGTTCCTCCACCATAAGAAGTCTCCGAGATCTATACTCTGCGTTTCTACCTCCAGCCGTTAGTTTCAAAACGTTCTTTCTTGAAAGTTCATTTCTCAACGCAACTACATTCTTTAATATAAAAGCTTTAACCAACAAAAACAGTGAAACCGCTTTTACTTACATTCAAAAGTACTTCAGAAGCAGAAAAATTGTGGAGAAAGATTCCTATATTTTTTATCAAATTGTTTGCAGGTGCCCTCCATCTAGTGTCCCCATCCACACTTAGCATCAGCAACCTTTTAATTTCATTGGATGTTAAATTTGAGATATAATATTGCATGTTTGTTGTTATGCTTTCTTCGTTAGCATTGTTATATGTTTGTAAAATTGCTAAAGAGTAAGTAAACACTTTATAATACTCTTCTCGCAACATTAACTCGCTTAATTGTACCCTCAAGTTACTAGAAAAATAAAAAACAAGAAGTATATGCATTTAAAAAAAGAAATCTTACTTTTGATCTTCTTCTGAAACAAGCGGTACTTCCGTAATTACTACAGGTCCAACAATCTGAGCACATAATGAACGACTATTGCAACCTTCCAACACGGTTTTAACACCACTATCTGCAAAATTCAACCAATACTGTATATCCTATTTCAGTGGTTCCCAAAGTGTGGGTCGTGACCTCCCAGGGTTAGAGGAGTCGCAGGAGGATTTACAAAATAAAACAAAATGCCTTTTCAAGACATTTATTTCGGCCTTTCACAAAGTAAACAAAAACAAAACAAACTTAAAATATTAAAATTTCAATAAATGCAAGAATCTAAACATGAAAACAAGTTGCAAAGTGAAAACATTAACGCGATGTACATGCCTGTGTTACAGAAACTAGCTTTTGAAATCTGGGCGCTGTATTCGATACACAAACAATAATATCATTTTCAAGTTCGAAACGATTTTTTACTTTTGTTTTGATGGCAGCATAGAAGAGAAACGTAATTCGCACAAATACGATGTACCAACTTGCATCAAATCAAACACTTTACAGCTTTATCGGCAAGCATGAGGTATTCTTGCATTCTTTTGGCTAGAAACTAATCTACCGTCTTGGAAAAGAAGTATAATTTCAACATTCCATTACATGACATTTCAAGAAGTTTTTCTTTGTGTTTGCCGAAATTTCAGCTTGCTCAACAAACTGTTTAAAACAGATAAAGTATCCATCTGTAATTGTCATAATTGACTTAAATTGTTTTGGGGAAATAGTCAGTGAGCTGTTGTTTTGAATTGGGCAAACTAACTTGCATATCTGCAAATAGGTGCTCAAAATTTATAACATCATTATCCTTAACTAAGTCTTCCATGAGTTCTTGAGCGCACTGGATTGAATCAAACTTCTTTTTCCCAATTGAAGTCGACCAGGAAAACTTTTCTTTCGATAATTTCTCATCTTCCAGGTACATCAAAAGTTACGCTTTGAAGTGGAAAACTCTTTTCCAGATGTTATCCCTCGAAAGCTATCTTACTTCCGCGTTATAAAGATAATTCACGTATAAAGAACCGATCTGTTCACAAATTTTTCGAAAAATACGGGTATGAAATGCTTTTCCCTTGATGGAATTTACCACTTTAATGGTATTTTACAAAATACAATACATTTCAGAAGGTACAGATTTTGCAGTGCAACCATGTAGCATTTGGCATTATCTTTTGTAATCTGACAATAAGTCCAGTTCGATGTCCTGTCATAGGCTTGGCGCCATCGGTGCATACCTATAGCAACGCATTTTCCCAGTCAATCTCGTACTTATTATTACTTTGCATGAATGTGACGAATAAACATTTTCCGATGGTATTGGCCTCTAATGGATTACAAAATAAAATATCTTCTGTAATACCATTTCCAGTATTGTATCTTACACATGCTGTAAATTTGGCATAGTTAGAAATATCCGTGGATTCGTCCATCTGTAATGATAAATACGTGTACTTAATATTTTCAACAACTTGTGTTCCAATATCTCCTCTCATGTCACTTAGTCTTAGTAAAATCAGATTTTCAGCAATTGTATGTAGCTTACTGCTTTCTGCAATACGAAATGCAACTCGATATCTTGATAGTAGTGCTTTTTCATTAGTACTGATTTCTGATGTAAAAGTGGCCTGCTCCTTGTGGAGGAAGTTTAGCTTCCATAGGCTTTTCTTTTTCGGCTGGATGTTTAGTATTTAAATGTCGAAATAACTTTGATGGCTTTATACTGCTTATATAAAGCAACTCTTGTGGCATTGCTAGTCCCCCTACGGCACCTCCCCAGGTTGCGGATAGGGGAACGCTCATCAAACATGGTGAGTACCGGGGAAATAAAATACCCGGGGCGGACCAAAAGTAGCAGGTACTGGGAAGCAGCTTGTACCAAGGCTAGAGTAAGGTGGAAAAGAAGGACTTTGGAACAGCTTACTTCTAGACACTTATAGGCAGCCATCATATATTGATGTAACCGACTATGCCACTACGATGATGAAGGCAAGGGGAAACCACCTCATTATTCATCCCTAGGATAATTATCATGGTTAGAACAAACAAAACAATGCGCCTCAGTCCCCGGCAGACCTTACATGGTCAGAGACTGCTAAGAATCCCCGGGTCAACCACAAAGATATGTACGTGGAACGTGCGTACTATGTACCCAGCGGGAAAAATCCACAATACAATTCAGGAAACGAACAGGTTAAAAATCGGAATAATGGGCATAAGCGAGATGCGATGGCCGAGAACAGTGTCAAATAGAAGATCATAAGGTATATTACTCAGGTAACAATGATGGTCAGTATGAAAACGGAGTAGGAATAATAGACACCAATAACATCGCCAGAAGTATGACCAATTTCATAACAATATCAAAAACAATAATAGTTATACAATTACAAACTGGCCCATTAAACTTATTATTGTACTAGCGTATGTTCCCACCACCAATGAAAGTGATCAAGAAGTAGAAGAATTCCATAGCGCATTCTAAGCAACAATAACACAATTCCATAAACCTGATATAAATGTGATACTGGGCGATTTTAACGCCAAGGCGGGATGAGGAAGAGATGGGGAGTTCGTGGGTCTATGTAGACTGAGAGTGAGGAATGAAAGGGGAGAACGTCTGAATAGCTTTTGTATAGAATAACAACTTGTAATTATAAACACCTTCTTCAAACTTCCAAAAATACGAATACACACATAGAGATGCAGGCCATATAGCCAGAAATCAAACAGACTATATGTACATATATTAATAAACAAAACATTTCGAAACTGTTTTACTTCAGTCAAAACCTATCCGGGAGCAGATATATTTACCGACCACAACCCAGTAGTCGGCACATTTAGAATGAATTTGAAAAAAGTCAAGAAAATGGTAAACGCGAAACAATGACAAATAAGAATGCTGAAAGAGGAATCTATAAAAGGACAAGTACAGAACAAACTTAGAAGCCGATTTAGAGAAACTAAGAAGACGGAACAAATAGAAAAAAGTTTGAAAATATGCAGTATATCATAAGTGATATTAGCGACGAACACCTGAAATATAAAGACAATAAAAGCAAATAATGGTTGACAAGGAAATTCTAGAGTTAATGAATGAGAGAAGAAAACACAAAAATTATGATGAAACAAAATATAAGAACATACAAGAAGAAATCAAAAAGGAAATAAGAAAAGCAGAAGACAAATGGCTGAGAGAAAAATGTGAAGAAATAGAAATTCTGGAAAAGAAGCACGACGATTTCAACATGCACAAGAAATTTAAGGAAACCGCTGGACTCCACAAAACACACACAGTTGGAAGATTGATAGATAGTAACGGTAATCTTGTAGTAGAAAATGAGAATACGTATCTGGTGGAACTATGTAACAAATCTGTTTAAGGACGAAAGACCACATCTACCTAACCTCCAAGGCGAAACAGGTCCTTCTATTACAGAGGGAGAAATTCAAAAGGCTATTAACCAACTGAAGAACGGAAAGACCCCAGGGCCTGATAATTCCCACTCAGAATTTCGAAATTATTTGACGAAGACGGAATTAAATGGCTGGTTAAAATCTTTAACAGTATATATGAAACCGAGATAATACCATCACCGTGGCTAAAATCAACGTTCATAACCATCCCTAAAAAGACTAGTGCTAAACAGTGTAGTGATTATTGGCTGTCAGCCTTATGAGTCATCTGCTAAAGGTTTTCCTGAAGATCATCCATCAAAGAATATACAAGAGATATGATGAGCACCCAGGAAGAACATAGTTCGGTTTTCGAAACTTAGTAGGAACAAGAGAGGCGCTATTCTGTGTACAAGTCCTTTTTCGGCTATGTAGAGATATAAACTGCGACATATACGCCTGCTTCATTGATTATAATAAAGTGCTCGATATTGTACAATATGAGAAATTAGTAAAAATAATGCAAAACATGAGATTAGATGATCGGGATGTGAGAATGATCACATCTTTACTGGAATCAAACCGCCAATGTACGTGCTGAAGAAATCCATATACAAAAATCGAAATATATATACGAAATCCAACGTGGAGTACGACAAGGATGTGTGTTGTCACCTCTGCTTTTCAATATATATTCAGAAGAGATTTTCAGGGAAGCGTTGGAAGATGTAGATAAGGGGATACTGATTAACAGAGAACGTTTAAACAATACAAGATATGCAGACGATGCAGTAGTGTTTACAGATTGTCCAGAATGCCTACACCAGTTAATGTCCATGGCAGCAGAGTCAACAATATGGTTTGACGTTAAACAAGTAAAACCACATACATGGTTATAAGTAAAAATAGAATACCACTAAACCAAATAATGGTTAACAACAAACACATAGAAAGAGTAAGTAAATATAACTACCTTGGTACTACAACAAACGACCTATGGAACCATTCCTGGAAATTAAATGCAGAATAGGAAAGCGGCATTTGTAAAGATAGGCTTCAGAAGTAACGACCTGGACCTGGACCGTAGAGTCATGGACCCTCACTGAGGCAACAAGGAGAAAATTAGAAGCATTCGAGATGTGGCTACACCGACACATACTAAAAATCCCTTTCACAGACTGGCAGCAATAAAAAGGTGTTAGAAAGATTAAATAAAGAAACAGAAATCCTGAGAACTATGAAGGAGAGAAAACTAGAGTATTTGTGCCAAATCATGAGAAACAGTCATACGAACTGTTACAGCTGATTATCCAGGGTAAACTGTTTGGTAAAAGAGATCCCGCGAGAAGAAGGATATCTATCAAAAATTTGAGGAAATGGTTCAACATGACAACAACTGGCCTATTCCGCAGAGCAGTCAATAAAATTCAGATCGCCATAATGATCTCCAATTTCCGATAACGGATGCACTCGAAGAAGATATAAAGCAAAATGGATTTGCCATATTATCCCAGTGACATGTAGCACCCTCCCGAATATGATGGAAGTTTCCGGAAACACGTACAACAAATAAATAAATTGCGCTACTTGGCAATAGATGGCGTCAGTTGGCCGTTTAGGCGCTGATTCTGAACGAAGTTGAGTATTACAAGATGGAGGTCGCGAGAAAAATTATGAGCAAAAAGGGCTCGAGCTTAAAAAAGTTTAGGAACCACTACTCTATTTAATATAAAAAGGATTAAGTACCTACCCGTATAAGGTAACACACTTTTAGTATCGGTGACACCAAGCAAGTTTGAGATGAATATAATCTCGTTGTTCAAAAAATATCCAAATTTGTACAGTATCGGTTTGTCATTCTCACTTCCATTAGCTTGGTACACAAATTTAAATAATGTTTTTAGAGCTGTGCCTTGCTTAGGAGTAACTTCCAATGAATTCAGTACCGGTGCTGGATCAGTTTGTAAAACTATATCAGCATATAATGTTATATAACGTTGAAGCAATAAAGGCTCTGCATCTTCAACGGCATCATCATCATCATAGTCATCAGTCTGCACCATAGGACAAGTAACATTGAGCCTGAGCAAGTATGACGTATTTCCACTTAGCCCTTTCCAATTATCTAAAAATTATTACAAAATTACAAAGTTTTAATTGGTTAAAGAATTGAAAATTCGTACCTATTGGAGCAGGAATTTTTAAATTGTAATCTATGTCAGTAGTACCGTTGCTAAATTCATCAATTTCGTTGAGAAATTCATCTTCTGTCAATGTTATATTTGTCACAACATTGATATTTCCTGGCTACAACAAGCTTATGAATTTGAAATTGAATTATATAATGAAATTAATTATTACAACAGTTTGCAGATCTAAATAGGCATACTTTTTTGTTTCTACAGCCTTCCATTGCAACATACAACTTGACATAAGATTAGAAACATAAACAGGCACTTCTATGGCTTTCGAAGGATCTACGGGGTCATCAATGTTATCTACATCAATTTTGGTGAACCCATTCGCCTCTACTCGTATTTCACACGAATCTCGTTTGATTATGTAGCCTTTCTTCACAATGAGAGTAATGTTATACCTAAAGATTCATTAAAGGTACCAGACATTGAAAGTAATATTTTGGATATCCATAAATTATTACAGGACTGCAGGTTGATAATTACAAATAACGTAACCTCAAAAATGAATGATGGATAAGTTGCAAGATGATTGAAATGGTATATTTAAATTCACAGCCACCTGCGTTCCTACAACCATTTATGGATCACCTATTTAAATCAACAGATGTAATGAAATACCTTCCTACTACAACAAAACCTTTATTTTCTAGAGATATAGAATGTAACTTTTGTTGATAACTGGACTGGCTTTTGTCGAAACCTGAGCATTGTTTTCGATTTTCATACTTGCACAACCATTCAATCTACAAATTTAATTAATTTTAAGAAGGTTACTAGGTACAACCCAAAGACCATATACTTATTATTACTTTAATTTGTCCTCCGGTGTCTTCAACATGTTTTATATAAGCGTGTAACTGGATAGGCTTTTTCAACCCCACTACCAAGGTAGAAACAGCTAATTTTACACCCATATCTCTTCTCGCTACGTTTACAGTTTGCAGCGCCTTAAAAATTACAAACATCATACTGAATGTAAATTTCTTTGAATTAAACGGTTTACCGTAGCAATCATAATATTTCTTTGAATGCTAATTAAGCTACATCGAATTATGTACTCATCGTTTGTATTCAACGTCTGAAAGGAAATTTGCAATTCAGATCCTTTGGTAGGGTCATTTAAAACCAGCTTTTCGGAATCGTCCAAAATTTCCCATTTAAACTATAAGAAAATTGGTGAATTTCCAAGGTAAAAACAATAATACTAGGTGTCTATAAACAACTGCTTGGATGTCGAAGGCTGCTAAATATAAAATTTTAATATATTGCTAAAACATTTACTACAAACGTAATTCGTACATTTTTGGGGATCTATAATATACGGAAACAAAAAATACTACAAATCTAGTTAAATGGTACTGTTATTTATAATAACCTATTTACTCTGCATCCTATATCAAATATTAAGCCCCACTCACAACCCTTAACTGTAGTTCACCCTCAGGTATCACTAAGAACATTCAAGTGCACTTCTCCAACAACTTGTACATTTAGTTCACAATTCTAGACGTCACAATCGCTCCCACAAACAAGTAATAAACAAAAACCAAATTATTACTAATACCAAGCAGAGTGCGAATAGCACCCCAACATCTTTGATACTCTTCCCAATGCCCCGTTCTTAAACCTTATATTTTGCTGACCAAGGATAAACTACCCTAAGGGTTGTACTACAATACAAACAGCTCCTGCGTAATTATAAATATAACTCATCGCTATTCCTCGTCATATATGGGGCCGGTATAATTTTACTATTACTGAATAAGAATAAACCACCTAAGGGAATGGTATAAGAGAATTCATATATTATTAAGAGGTAAATATTTCCTGGGGCTGGTTCGGCTATACTTTAAATACTCAGTGTGGAATTCTGTTAATACAGACTACGAGAAACTACTAAAGGAATAATAGCAAAGAGCTGATATTTAATAAAAGGTAAATAGTTACTTAGTTAATTATGTATATATTAAGTGGCTGTTGTGTCTCAACTTTAAATAATCAGTTTAAGAAAATTTTATTAGTACTGTCTAAGTCGACTAAGAGTAAGCTAGAGGTGCTTGAAAACACACATCCGCCTGTGTCAACCTTAAATAGCCAGTTATAGGAATTTTATTATTAATGACTAAAGGTAAGCTACCCCTAGGAATGGTGTGAGGAGATTGATGCTTAATAAAAGGTAGATGGTTACTGGTTATTTATAAATATTAAGTGTGGCTGCTGTGTTTCAATTTCTAACCATTTAAACAACTTTTGTTTTTACTAACTAAGGGTAGACTACCCCTGGGAATGGAATTCTGTTATTACTGACTACGAGAAATTACTAAAGGAATTATTGCAGGGAGTTGATGTTTAATAAAAGGTAAATAAATAGTTACTGTATGATTTTAAGTATAAACTATGACCGATGTGTCTCAATTTTAAACACTCTGTTCGAGGAATTTTAATATTAGTAACTAGATGAAAAGTACCCAGGGAGTAGTGTGAGGAGGTTAATATTTAATAAAAAGTTAATGATTACTGAGAACCTCATCGCAGAATTACAAACATACAAAATCTACATAGCGATCATATAAGAAACAAAATAGAAAGAAATCCAGATAATGGATATAGGAGAATACACCTTTTTCAGCAGTGGAGGACAAAACAGAAGGCTAGGCGCGGGTTTCTTGGTCAAAAACGATTTAAAACACACGGTAATAAAGTTCACACCAATAAATGACCAAATCACAGTATAATCTTATACTGTGACCAAATGTGCTACATACGACTGAAGGGGAAATTCAGGAAAATAAGTATCTTGAATGTACAAGCGCATGCAGAGAAAACAGAGATAAAGGAGGAATTTTATGAGCTATTAGAAACAGAATATGAGAAAATCCCCAAGTTAAAACAATAAAACAAAGAATAGATCGAAGAGAGCAGACCAATGACATAGAAGAAATATGGAACATCATTAAAGACATACAAAGTGATTTTTTAAAAAGTCAATTGCAGCAAGCCTAGAAAAAAAGCTATTCCGTGTGCAGTCAGCTGTAATGAGCTTTGAATGACATTTACCTGTATGTCAAACTGTGTGACAGTTCAGGTATTTAAAAATTTTGGCCCAACAAAATGTGAAAATGAACAAGTATTTAGTTGCAACTGATTTGTAATTTATTGAGGTAAGTAAATTACAGGTTTTTCGTCAAGATTTCTTTCTTTCTGTTACAATTTTCATATTGTCAGATTCTAAAGCTTAATATAGACGGGACAATCCCTAGGCTACTGAAATTGACTTTTTAAAAAATCACTTTGTAGTAACACAGTCAGCAGATATGGTACTAGAACATAATGAAA
>JABXWE010003439.1:0-94794 GCA_014611495.1 Limonius californicus | reverse complement strand
TTTAACGTCGAATCCGAACGACTGAAATTCCAAAGGTTTTTAGCATTAAGATCCCACAGTTGCAAGCCGGATTGGGAAATTGTGTGTGGTGGGTTGCAGACAAGATTTTTATAAATCTTCATAGTTATACTTAGGTTTCGAACCCAAGCCATAATCGACGTTGTACTCAAAGTGGGAGCGCTCTACCAACTGAGCTACCACCACACTACTGCAAAACAATTTACTTGGTTTATAACAAAAGATTTTCACAAATTTTTACCGTTGCTATGTTACGGAACAGAACTTTCAATTTTTTATGTCAACCCCGATGGGTTCCACCAGTGAAATCGCAGTTCTAAATTAACTAAAATAATTACAAATTTCTATAAACTATGATAACTTCCTCATAATTACAGTTACATAAAAAAGGAAAACACCAAAATGTTCCTTGCAAAATTCCTCAGATATTGATATCTTTCACGACATATTTACAATAAAGTATAGGAAAACTGACAAATTAAATTTTTCAATTAAATAAATAAATTATCATAAACACATTCAAAGTTAATAAAATGTAACACAAACCTTCGTTACATATATTATTACAAACATATTTTTCTCTAAAGAAAAATATTAAATTTACAAATTAACATTATTATAGCTAGCTGTCAAAATCATTTAGTTTTTACTAATATATGTGATAATACAGTTCAAGAATCACAGATAAGGTTGAAAAGTATCGCCTATGCTTTTCCAAAGATGAAGAACAGTAAAATAACCTGTTTCGAAACCTGGAAGTCAAGTTACACAGAAACGACAGATAAAATTCCTGGATCGGAAGCTAACAATTACATCGTATTTGAATTATATGTGATTAAACAATTCACTTTATACAGGGTAGCTTAAATTAGCTTTATTAGAATTAGCAATAGGTTAAGATATCTCAATTAGAGCATGTTCTAACACAGCAATATATATATAAATATTATTTATTTTTCGTTACATTTTAAGAATCGTTAAAATTCGATATTTTTTATTAACTATAAACTTTTGCTTACGACGAAACCAAAGTTCGATTATTTTTATTTATGTTGTTTATTTTAACTATTTGGGCGTTATGTACAAACCAAAAATTTGGTACTTTAGAAGCTAAGTATCAAACAGCTTTAAATTTGATATTTTATACGAAATCGATGGTTTTTCCTGTACCATTAGTATACAAACGCAAAAATTAATATTTAGCCGAAGGAAATAGATTTTTTTATTTACTTTTTGGAAGCCAAATTTATTTTAAATCACTAAAAGTTAAAAATAAGAAACCATTCATGTTTGGATGAAGTTTATATAGTTCTGGTTATTTTTATATTTTTCGTTTACTAATAAGTTTACAAGGCAGCATATTTGTTTTATTATTTTAACCTGAAAATTGAAAGTTTCGCGTGGCCTTCCGAATCAGTCGGGATACGCACACAGAAACCACTTAGGAATCATCACTAAGCCAACAACGATAACTTGGAAAGTTAGGCGCCGTTCATAAAGAAAAACGAGTGCGACCTATTACAAATATTCAGCTCGTGTCTTATCTTCTTCAGTCAGATTCGAGATCGCGCGGTAAGAATATGAAAATGAGAGTGTATATTTGAACACACGTGGGGGCAACCAGTGTTTAATCCGTTTGATTTTAAACTTGTTTCGAAAGACATTCATAATGGTTTCGGAAAATTTGAAGTTCGACTACAAGCCCAAAGAATCGCGCTGCTTTTTGGACACCGAAAAGTACCCTTCCAGATCCGCAACTTCCAGAATGAAAATGTTCCTTTGGGCTCTACCACTGCTAATAATTTTAACATCATCTTTTGTATTATCCTTATACTCTATCCTGAAAATACAAAGCATGAAAGATGAAGTCGACAATTTAAGATTAGAAGTCGATAAGTTACGACGGGGATTGGATGACGACCTCTTCGACGACATCAAAAAATTCGAAACCGACGAAGTAAGTTTTGTTTGTTTTTATACTAAGCCGCTAATTTCCTGTCCAAACAAATTCGGACAGAAAACAGTGAGAATTATTTAACTAAAAATAATATTGCATGCAGCTTGAATCTGTCACTTAGTAGTTAGTTTACAGTTCGTGATCGCGTCCTCGTGTTTTCAAAGCCTTTGTTGTTTACTGAAAACAAGGGCGGTTTATTGATCGAAACATTTCTTCTTCAAATGGAAACGGCATAGCTTTACGTAATTTTGTGTAATTTTATCTAAATCGTTAATCAGAAATATGCAAATACGATGTTAAATATGTAATGTTTTGCATTAATTAATGCTAAACTAGTAAATAAAATTAATTATACCGAATTAATTAATCATAAATTGAGCAGTTCGGGAAAATAATTTAATGGAAACCATTTAAATGATTGAATTTTAAACTAATAATGAATATAATCTAGTGCTAAATATGTAATGGCAAATATTAATTTACAAATTGTCCAATAAACAGAATTATCTTAAATTTATTATTTTATTTGGAGCACTATTTTATCCGAAATAGGAAAAACGTAGTGATCATCACCACCATACATAAATATACAGCGTGGAGATAAAGTTCTGCACAAAATTCATAATTTTGTTATTTAATGTTGTTGGGAAAACCTTACAATACGTCAATATTATTTTTTAAAAAGACTAGTTAACGTATTTTTTCTTCTATCGGCTTTTTTTCTGGGCTATGACGTCATCATTAATTTCTTTAAATAGCAAATCCATTTTTCGTTTATTTTGATAGATCTCCCCAGTATAGTCATTTAAAAAATATGTAACTCACATAACAATTTTTTGAGTTCAACCTATTTAGAATTTATGTTAATGAAAACTAAAACATTATGAAAAAATTGTTTAAATTGTCCACCATTAACCAGTTGGCATTGACCAACTCGTGTGTAAACCCTTTGTATCGAAAGCTTAATAATTTCCGGACTGGAAAGTGTCCATGGAATCCGAGGCTTAAATCGTCTAAATTATTTGGACGATTTCATATGACCCCATAGAAACAACCGTTTGAGGGGCCTGGGCGATCATCTGACTTAACGCTGCTAGATTTCTTTCTATGGGGTCATGTAAAATCGCGAGTTTACATTAGTAGGCCAAACAATTTAAGCGATTTAAAGCGTCGGATTTGTTTAGAAATGTAAAGTATCCAACCGGTTAATGGTGGACAATTTGAATAAATTTATGTGTATTTTTCGCAAAAAATTGTTATTTTTTTATTGCACCGTTTAACTGGAGCGGAGATCTATCAACATAAATAGGAAAAATGAGGTGGCCTTGTGACGTCATAGCACAGAAACAAATGCCGATCGAAAAAGTTTACGTTAAGAAGAGTTTTTTGAGGTGTTTCGGGGTTTCCCAAAAACATATTAAATGACAAAAGTATGAATTTTGTGCGGAATTGTATCACCACGCTATACAGTGTGATTCTACACAAATGACCGCGTATTTGAACGATTACATAAAGAACTGCTTGCTACTTTAGCACACATGATGTACAGGATTAAATATTATTACTTTGGGCGTTTTCTCATCTTTGTTAATGCAGTCGCTAGTAATGGCTGGCTAGTAAGGTTGAGATGTTTACTTAAGTATCAATACTTTTTGTCTGGTATCACCCATAATAAAAAGTATAGAAATATCATTACCGCATTTCTTGAAAATAAGAAATATCTGTCGTTTTATTCACTAAAATTTTATGTAAAGTATTTATTGGACATAAAATGAAATAATTGAAGTTTGTAGTGCGTACCGAATTAACTCTGTTGGGTGTGGGTTTCTAAGCAGTTTTTCAGCCGTTTTACGTATTCTCAAATACAGGGTGATTCAAAACATGTACGAAGATAGCTGAGGATATGCAGTGTTGGGTAAGTTACTCTAAGAAAGTAACTAAGTAAGTTAATCAGTTACTCGATAAAAAGTAACTAAGTAAGTTACTAAGTTACAGAATTATAAAAGTAACTTGAATAAGTTACTAAGTTACCATAAAGTAACTCGTTATTTTTTAAGTTACCTTTTTTTAGGAGACGCTACTAATGTACATGCAATTACTACCAACTTAATATCAACAGAAACACACATTTATAAGCAATTCTTTATTAGCAAATATTCTATACATGGGGGAAGGAACAGGCTTAGAGCTTAGAGGCGTTGGTTCAACGATGTTTTTGGGATTTTCCAAGGATTCTATTTTATTTTTCGTTATTATTGAAATATAGAGACGGTGAATGTATTTTCTTCTGAATTAGACACCCCCAACCTGCGCACAGGCATTAGGAATGTACTTCCCAGTAATCCGCATATCTGCTCAGAAGGCTTCTAGTTGTTAAAGGATTAAAGATTACTGGAAAAAGCTGTCACCACCCAAATAGGATTCATCAAATATTATTTATTATCGACTAAGTACAAGAAGGTATTCCTGTGTTCGGTATTAGCATTTGCATACTAAAGCATTCGAAATTTCAACAAATTCTTCAGCTTCAGGTATAATTTCTTAAATACTACGCATTAAAAACCGAACATTTAAAAATATTTTACATTTGTAGCATGAAAATGTAACTTGTCATAATTCAGTTACTAAAGTTACTAAATAATTGTAACGTGTTATAGTTACAATTACTGAAAACACAAAAGTAATTAAGTTACTATTAAGTTATTGAAAAGTAACTAGTTACTAGTAACGAGTTACTTTTACTTAGTTACTACCCAACACTGCTTGAAACCAGTCGGTGCGATTGGCATGTTGCGTTGGGTGATGTTGCTTGCTTACTGCTAGATAGTCCTTTTCGTTTATAGTTATTCGGACATGCGACGGGATCCAGATGAAAATAGTATTTTTTTATGGTAGTGAGTGTTTGGTGTATATTTTTCCTAGTAGCTGGATAACCGCATTTTCTGAATATACATATCTCGTAATTGACACTAAGCAAATCCGTACAGATGGAAACGTTACCTTGAGTGGAACTCAAGTCCTCATATATTGAGCAGTTTTAGTAATTCACATGCTTCAGCGGATACTTATGTAGTTGCAATTTGTGGTTACTTCTTTCTGTTGTAAAAACTGCCCGCCCCCCTGAGTTTTCGGGTTGTTGATATTTATTTTGAGCACGCAACTGAAAGATGCGGTATTTGATTTATGAGATAGGATCTTCATAAAGTAGTCCGACAATAGAACTGGTTTGAAAAAGTGCGATGCACTCATCTTCTAATTTAGATCGAATAAGCCATCCAAACACATTCAGTAGCTATGGCGATTTATGGATGGTAATGCTGTGGATAGAAATCCGAGTGCATACTTAGATAATTACGACAGTGAGAAGCTTATATAAAGATAATATGGTTTCAGTGAAAGTTGGAAAGAACCTGACTGGTAACCTCAGTACATCAAAATGGTTGTTACAAGTGAGCTCCACTTCGCCTATACTGCTCAAGATTTCTATAGAATATGCCCTCAAGAACTGAAAGAGGAAATGGGAGGAGATGGGAATACCAAATAGAAACAAACATCTGTATACACTGAGTTTTGGCGACGACCAGGTGGTTGTGGCAGAGGATGAAGAGTATTTAAGTTATACGAATCGGAAACTAAGAGAAGAGTATAATAAAGTGGGACTGGAAATCAACTCCAATAAAAGCAAATACCTAACAAGGGAAACCGAAGTGCAAGGTCTTGCAGTCGAAGGAAATGTAGAAATATCAGGAGTTGAAAAATTCATGTACCTTGGATTTACTATAACGAAAGACGAAATTAAACGTAGACTAGGACAAACACGAAAGTGCATAAAACAACTACACCCAATCATTTGGAGCACCCACATTACCAACAAGACAAAAATAAGGGTATACAACACAATCATTCATAGTATTATGGCATATGGGGCAGAAATTTGGATAATAAAGAAGAAGAACAAGGGAAAAGTAACACCAGTAGAAATGAAATATTGTCGGAAGTGTTGTACTGTAACTAGGTGAGACAGAATAACAAACAAGGAATACGAAGAAGGATGGAAGTAGATAGAGATATTATTGCATACATAGAAGATAAGAGGTTATTTGGTATGGACACATAAGAAGAGAACATGATGGCTGGTGGATTAAACGAGTCATAGACTGGAGCTCCATGGGAAGAAGGAAAAGGAATGTCTAGACGATGAGGGCGAGTCGAAATAGACGAACATATGCGGAAGAGGGACCTAGAAGACGGGGAGTGGGAAGATAGAAATGGATGGAAAGTACGGTTGAGAGAAGGGAGACAGCGTCAGCTGTAGAATCCTACATTATGTATATATATATATATATAATGCGGTAGCTGCTATCAGTCTTAATCTTTTGGAAATGAGTTATCCAAGATGGATTATTGTAAAATACAATTGCAACTATATTCTGATTAATTTAAAATTTGATTCATTGATTAATTTCTGTTCTTGTATAGTGTGTTCGCTTAAATACGCACATACACCCTATATATTCTAGTAATAATCGCACGGGTAATAAAAACAGAATATGTGGGAATAGAAATAATAAGCAAAGGTCTGCTAGAAGAATAAGTAAGAGAACAAGCATTAAAATCAAATAAACTGTCTGGTTAACCCAATATGAAGAAATAAAAATGTATAGCCAGAAACAATTGTTAAAGTATATAAAAGTGTGGTTAGACCAATAATGAGCTATAGCACTGAAACCAGACGAACCACAACAACAAGCAAACAAACTTTTAAAGTAACAGAAATGAAGATATTTCGGCCAATAGCTAAGAAAACACGGAACATATAAGAAATGAGGAGATGGGAGATATGCAACGTCATGCCCTTGAATGAAAGGATCAATTGTAGAAAGTAAGACTGACATCAGCACATAACACGAATGACCGATAATAGAATTGATAAATCTGCAACATGCAAATCACCATAGTCCACGTCCATAGAACTGGTTTGAAGAAAACAGGCTAATTAGAGGATACAGAAGAAATAGAAGACCTTGTTTGTATATTCTATCAAATTTGATTCTTATTTTGATTACTTTTATATGTGCACGTATTGACTTTAGTAAAAATACATGATTATATCATTTTTCCTGACATTCACATACGCTTATATATTATTCTAGTAAGTTATTTTATCCTAAAGCGAACATATCATAAAAGTAGCCATATAAAGTGTACACTGAAGAACACATGTTGAAAGACATAAAAACATTGCCACGCTGACAAGGATACATAAGACGTAATCACAACACACACAGACTTCAAAAGAACCTAGAGACAACAGCGTCGAATAGCAATCCAATTTCCATTGTAGATCAACCATTGATGTGGAAGTATTTTCACCGAATGTTGAATACCAGTCTCATTACTGCTGGAATCAAATTTCATGTTGTAATGAGATTTTTTAATTTGAGAGGTTTCAGTGGTACACGTTAATGGTATTTTTTCATTTGCAGATTAGTTTCATTTTAACTGTTCTGTAAAACAATCCATAATACTTTTGTTAAATTCACCAAATGTTACTAAGATATTCAAATTAATGTAGATTGTAATAGAAACACAAAAGAGTTTCAGAAACGACCCTGCAATTAAACTTGGAATTGATTGAAACTCTTGCAGAGGCTGTGACATAACCTAGAATGATAATATAATCCAACTGCGCGTTATTATCGTTTATCATGTAAAAGGGGACCGGAATGTCATTGTTTTGTTAAATTTTTGAAATTCTGCTTCTCCCTTAGATTTACACACGGAATATCAAAGAAAAGCCTGGATTTCAAAAGACCGGTGGGACAACTTCGTTCAAATAACAGTGAAGCAAATACCCAAAGGATTTTGTGCGTATCAAAGTAGCTAAAATAACAGACGTTTGAAATTCGTCTCATAACGTTACCCCCGAGGATATCAAATGCTTTCTAAATAATTCTTATCCGACGTTGTCAAATTAAGAGCGACGCTTTACAAGCAGTTTTATTAAATTTCTTCGCTACGTTTGATGCAGCTTAAATTGTTATAAAAATGGCTTGCAATCCAACCAAAATGTGTTTGTGGAAAGTAGAACATTTACTTGCATTCGTGTTTCTGACAGGGAGCTTTCTGTTGAAATTACTTTTTGTAACTTAAAGCAATAATAAGTTAGAAATATTAACTGCAGATACATTAATTTAAAAATTGCCGACGCACTGCCAGAAATGCCAATTGAAAATCTCTGAAAGTTGATGAAACTCAATTTATGAGTTTTACTTGTGTTTTGCAATTGAAAAAAGATCGAGTTTCCAATTTAGAAATTTCTTTAATGTTAAATTGAAAAATACCAATTTAAACTTATTAATTTACAGAACCATTGGTGCTTCCATAAGCTTTACATTTTAGTTGTTTACAACTTTACCGTTCTTGTTCATGTTATTGAGTTATCAAAAAGAGGTAGCAATTATACAGTGAGAACAATGAAAATCTAAGTCCCGCTTCCCTTAGGATTCTTTAACTCATTTGCCAACGTATCATGGGTAAGTTCATCGAACTTAGTGAAATTGCATTTTGTAAATCTTATAGTTTCTGTGATCCATTACTAAAAATATTGTTTGTTACATAAGAGAATAGAGAGAAACTGTAAAATCGGGTGGCCTTGGTGGAAACAAATGTCTACTAATTAACCGATCATCATAAAAGTCCTGCAAAAATTGTATGACACAATTAGCAGTATGCACTGTGACATTGTTTTGCTGGAAATAAGAATTTCTAATTTCACCATCATGAAGTCCATTGAAAAGGCATTCTGAAGATAATAATCGGTAGCTACATTTTCAGCAAAAAACTTGTAAGCTATTCGTCTTATTGAAACAGCGACCCATAAACTGATCTTTTGTGGATATAACGGTGTTTCCTCAAACATATGCGTATTATCTGATGCCAATGTTCTTATACTTTGACTGTTAGGATACCCATTGAGGTGAAACCAGTCTTCATTGCTGAACCAACCAAGCTGTATATATAGCGGAGGAAAACTTCTAAATATATGCTTTTTACCAGGTGAACAATGAAGGTCTACTGATAATAAGTACTGCTCCTAACAAATAAGGTCTTATAGACTTAAATCCCCGTCAGTGTTACTTTTTGATTGAAGTAATTTCCCATTTAAGTGTACTGAATAGTATAAGGTGGTTGCACAACATTCTGCAAACTTAAACCGCTGTTCACGTTCAACCAATTTCAGAAATATGGTAACTAGATAGAACTATAAATTCATTAAGGAGAACTGCATAGAGTAATAAAAATATTAAAATATCGAAAATGAAGGCTGGTTAGGCCATGCGTTAACAAATACTAACTATGAAGTATTCAGAGCAGCACTTAACTGGAAAAGTCAAGGACAACGTAAAGCAGATCGGATAAAAACGAAACACAAAACTTTTTTAGATATTTTGATTCGTTAGGTACACGAAAAACTCAACCAAATGGCGAAAACACCTTCTTCCCTCGATGAATAATGAACAAAATAATAACATCAGTTCCTTCAAGGTCCAGTAAATTTTTTCCCGAATATTTACGCAACTAAATCTCCTTTTACTTGCCAATTATGCAGTATGTTTATTCTTTAAACGCAAATTTTATATTTTTCCAGTAGATCAAAGCTGCCAAACTTGTTTACTCTTCTAAAGTAAAAACATGGTATTATTGTGCAGGTACGGACAAATAATTGAACTTCGTTAACACCCGTTCTACATAAACATATCGTGGGATGGTAGAATAATAACAAACATCCAAAACAGACAATTTATGTTACTTAAAGGCAGTTTACAATAATTCGCACCTTATTTTCATATAAGGAGTAGTTCATGCTCACGGACAGCGGAGCTGCGCTTGAACCGTGCTTGGTGAGATCGAGAATTGTCCAAGTTGATACCGAGTTGAGGATACCGTGTAGCTTCCTTTTCCGTTGATACGGAAAATTAACCTTGTTACTTCTTTTAAACGTTGCCGTTCAGAGCTACCGTTCCTGCATGTGCCGCAGATTATTAAAACACGTAGCTGTGTGTTCTGATAAAGTGTGTAACACCTACTACGATTTCCCCGTTGTTACGGCTACAACTGCTGCCAGGTACCACATAAGTATGTTCAATTCGTTAATACTAGTGAAACCAGTGACGCTAGCCTAGTTGTCACGGTTTTTCTCGCTTTCCATCCGCCTATCCAGTTGCATCGATCTAGCATAAATCAATCTGTCTTCGTGCCTGGAGAGTAAAGTATGGGCTTTTTTTGGTTAACCAAGTGTTTCTACTTTTCTTTCTAAAACGTAAACGTGGTTCTACTATCGATAAACAAAGCAACCTCCTGTTTGCATTAGTTTATTGGACCTAATGTTTAACTTGTATTGGTGTTGTGAAATCAGCTAATATAGCTGAGGTAACAGGTTCAGAAATCTCGAAGTCTTTGAGTTGTATATTCAATTTAAAGCAGGACCAACATTGGTCCAGATTTGAACGTTTTTCGCTTGTAAATGTATCCACCTACCTAATTAATATATTTATAACTCATTTCAATTCATAAGATGGAGGAAGAGGTAATAGTCACTGTGGGCCAAGTCATGATTGTATGGGCGATGGTTAAAAGTTTCCCGATTAAATTGCTCAATGAGTAGCACAATGCCAGTTGCCGCGTGCGGGTGGATATTGTCGTACAAAAACACAACAGCAGACGTCAGCAATCATTGTCATTGGTTCTAAATCAATTTTCTCAACTATCGCATTTCGTGTTGTTTTGTGTATTTACCTTCTTTGCGTGCATTTTTCAGTGGTATTAGAGCCAAGAAGAAGTAAAACAAGGTAGGTTTGGATTTAGTGAGCTACCCATCCTTGGCCTTTTCACAAACATCTACGTGAATCTGGATTTGAAATATTCTCCCTGAGCTAGCTAATGAGCCCATTCGGACGGTTCGTTTCATTGCGCCTTTGGCGTGTGACAAGACTACTGGCCATTAATTTTTATTTGGCACGTAACAAAATGCAAACTTCCATTTTAATTAACATGTTATTTAGAACCAGACAAGTCACTAATAGGCCCTGAGAGCTCAGTATGTTTCGTTGAAACTTCTGCATTTCGCTTTCTTATGAAGTACTCTGAAGCACTACTACTTCATGTTACAGAATTCCTCTACCATTTTATTACACGCACCCCTACCCCGCGAACAATTTGCGCGGTGAGCAATTTTGTACGGAAGTCTGACCAGGAAACTTTATTCGCGAAACTTTCTTATGAGATGCAAATTAATATTACGCTGGATAGCAGGGAACTGCAGTATGATATGATACAGTATCTAACTTTTTAGACCGGTTCTCTTAACGAGGATTTAAAGCCTTAATCGTATATTGAAGACGCGATGCTCCAAATCAGTAGACGCATCGAAATTCGCAAGGCACTATTATGTTAATGTAGAAAACAACCTTAACAGCTGCTAAAAAATTGAACCTTTCGGAGTTCAATCATCTTTATTAAAAATCTTTCCTTGAACTGATTAAGCAAGATTTTTATTTGCATTAAAAGGTATATGCAATTAGCTTTGTTGTGAAAAGATTTATTCCTTAAATGTAATCGCATATGTTTTATGTGTAATATTTAAACTGGAGGTTTTAAGATCAAATCTCTATATGATGTTGTCAAAATATTAAGCACCGATAGCGAAAAACAGACAGCTCTTCACAATTGATTGCAAATAAATGGTGAGGCCCTACATGCCATAAAGCTTGATCTGCAAGGCTGAAGGTCACAGCTCCCATATCCTTGCTCTCATACCAGCTGTCGCGTGCCATATCCATGACACGCGGCAAGCACCACGCATTAGGCAACCGCATAGATTACCGCTTGTTCGTTCAACCGCAGCTACCCAATTATTTCGAACAGGAAATGTTAACAAATGCCTTTTATATAGGATAAAAGTAAATATTCCAATACTCATTAAAATCGTATGACTATACAATGTTCGTTTACATGGGTCAGATAAGTATCATAATTAAAATATCTGTCTCATTACGTCGATTGTTTTCTTAATATTTAATAATTTTTAATTGAACTTTGTTAACCATCAAAAATCTTAACATTTGTGTTTTCAAATTAAATAGAAAGTGAAGGGGGAAGAATCTAAGCCCACTGCAGTACTTTCGAAGACATCTACAAAGTGCAACTTGCAATTATAATGCACAGCATATTTCCACTGACTTTAATGCTTCGCAGTTTTTAGGTAGTGACGTAATAGGAATTGCGTTTTTCAGATTTTGAATTGCTATTGCATCTATTTTTAGCAGATTCCATTGACGTTCAATTATTTACAGAATATGGTAAAGAAAGTTAACAGCTGTCGTATACTTCAGCGAAGAACCGACTTCTATGTGGAAATAATATTTTTTGAAAATTCCCTGAACTACCCTATGTATAAGTATGTTATGATATATAGAAATAATGAACCCATTCAAAATGTGAAGGTTTTCGTTTGAAGAAAGCTCATAATATTTCTGATGTTCTTTGGTTTTCGCGACCTTTTGGTTATCCCGAATGTTATGGTTGGTGTGTGTTTGTATTGGCTAGCTCTTACCATCATTCTCACAGAGAGAATTTTTCGAGATATTTCCGGGAATGATGTCCAGAGTGTCGCTCTCCCCGGCCTGTTTAAAGAGTCCACTCCGGCTAGCGTAGTTTTTTGCTTGGACAAATTTGTTGGGCCCAATTGCCCAAGTGCTCAGCTAAAATAGAGTAGCGTTAAATTGCTCTTCTACTTAAGTTTTTGTACCGTTTTCTCAAAATAGAACTCGACTTTAACTTGTCTCAGAATACCGTAAGGTTTCTCTTATCGTTTTATATGGGTAACATTTACCCCGTTACTCCTTTGAACGTTATCGTAAAGATTTGTCGTTTGCACTAACAAACTATATGCATCAGTTTAACCGCTTTGGTGTATATAACAACCAGTTCGTCACAATTTCTTCGTTCCTCCGTTAAAATAGTTAATGAAACCTTCATATATTTGTTACATTGTGGTGGCTTCCAATGACGTGGGCATACCTGGCGTTTCTTTCTTAACCCCTCTTTGGGGCGACATAACTTCTTGGCTTTCTCTGCTCTGTCGCCAAATTAATGTAAGAACTACTCCTATTTTCAGTTATTGATAGAGATTGCAAACAGTGATTATCTCTTCGTAAAGTGCTTCCACTATTGAAAAATATATTTAGTCCTTTTTTCGTTGAATGAGGCAACCTCCTGTTCCCAATTATTTAGTAATTTAATAGTATTAATTTTATTTACGTTGTAAACTCTGCTGGTATTGACTGGGCACTCTCTTCGCAATTTTACAGTAATTGTCGTAGTCAGCGGCGGCTCGAGCAAAAGTTAGGTTGTTTCAAAACGCTTTCCTTTATACATATATTAACACTCATGCTTGTGAAAAATTTATAACTGGGCGGACAGCGATCCTTGTTTGAATGGCTTTGACATGTAACTATACAAACCTTTCATTTAATATATATTACGAGCCTATTGGTTAACGACTTATGACTTGTCGTGTTTGTGTATTTTTCTCTATGAATGTATTTTGTGAGAAATCTTGAGATGTAGTAGAAGCGCAACAAGGCAGGTTCAACTCCCATTAGCTGTCGGTCCTCGGCCCTTTCACGAAGATCTTCGTCTATCTGTGACTTGTACGGGTGATGTCTGCTTAATATGACTTATTCCGTACAGTGTAACAATCAAGACTTTCCTCCTGTAATCGTTTGCCGCGCACGCTCCCTCCGCCTTGTTGAGCCTATGAGTCGATATCCATCTGTTAGACTTTCTGTGTGTCTCTCTGCATGTCTCTATGTCTGTCTGTCCGTCTGTATGTATTTCTGTCTCCCTGTCTGTGTGTCGCCCCGTCGGTCCGTCCGTCTGTATATATTACATCAGTTTGTTACCAGCTGACGACAACGATGTTGTACCGTAGCAAAAATAATACAAAATAACTTGATTGTCTAAGCACGTGACATGAATTTGACTAGAGAACATTTGTTAAGGTAGCATAAATTCAATGTTGCCTGATTCCTTTCAGGTTAGTTGTATATGTTTGGGAATTTCTTAAATAAACGCACTTGGATAATATCGGGTGGTGAAATTCAAACACTAAGGATAGATTGGATAATCACACATGCTAAGGGAAATTGCGAATGCAAATAATTCTATAGAAAGCAGTTGTAAACACACTTATGGTTATATGAACTTGAATGAGCAAGAGATCGACTTCTAAATAGGAATTGGCGTTAATTGAAATTTGCGTAGCTTAACGGAAATCAATCTGAATTAGAGTTTGAATTATACTAGAGTAGATTAAGGGGATATAAACAACGAAATAACTATTATTCAACGTTTTGGATCTATCTTAATCTTCACTGCGGAATGGTTGAACATATTATGTACAGCGCGAGCTTTTAACATGGTCAAGGAATTACATAGTTTACTCTATTCATTTGCAAGTATTGTGAGTTTCCATAATAATTATATAAGTATTTAATTAAATATCCGAAGAAACTCTGTACAAAATAGTGAATGAAATGATTTGCTATTCAAGCGAGAAGGTTTCACTTGCAGCAGATTACTCCTTCAATATTCGTAATTGATTACACCAGAATTGCCTTTACTATACTTCTTTGTTTAAGCATTGCAGCCCCAAACAAAGATTGTTGTTGTATATTGGACTATTTACTAGAATTGTCAATTGCAAAACGCTTACAAAATACAAGGTAACATTTATTGATTTTTCGAAATTCGAACTCAAAGAAACAAAGGGTATTTCATTTTACTGTTGATTTTTATGCGGTAGCATAAATGTTACTGTACAAAAATAACTGAAATTACAAGCTAAGTTCTTGTATAAACTAATATTTTTTCGACATCTTTAGTTTGATAGTTAGTGACAATATTTTACAATAAAGTTGGTTGGAGGAAATAAGAACAAGTGTAAAGAACCATTCATGAAGAAAATTACGACGACGACGACGACTGACGACGACGACGACGACGACGACGACGACGATGACGACGACGACGACGACGACGACGACGACGACGACGACGACGACGACGACGACGACGACGACGACGACGACGACGACGACGACGACGACGACGACGACGACGACGACGACGACGACGACGACGACGACGACGACGACGACGACGACGACGACGACGACGACGACGACGACGACGACGACGACGACGACGACGATGACAACGACGACGACGACGACGACTTGCTTTTAAAACAATCCGTTTTATTGGTAAACCAGGTGTCCGATTTACAGTTTCTTTTCTGTTGTTGTATCACAGTTCGTATGAAAGTATATAACATGTTTAAGGTACAGTGGTTGCGAAGGGTGAGTAAATTCTAACTCCATGTTGTGGTAACTTGTTGTTTACATGATTCAGTATCATGGTTCAATTTCAAATATGTAGCGTCTATTCTAGCCAGAACACCGGATACAAATAAGTATACGTGATAACCACTAAACAAAAGTTAAATGAGATCCTTCTACTTCCAGAAGCTGGAAAATTTACGAATACATTTTGGTCCCAACTGTAGTCATGTATTGAGAAATAGACAAAATACGCTACTCACACGAAAACGTGAGAGTATAAAATTCTAGTAGCCACTATTACTAAAATACATTTTGGAGAAAGTTATTGAAATTTTAGATGCGTAGTTTACGGTTCTGGCAATAATGAAAAAGTTCAGACACTGGTCTAGGAATTTCAGATGGCCGAACAAACGTGCACGATGAGGAACGTAATGAAAGACCTTCTGTTGTCAATGTCGGTCTTGTGGAAAAAGTTGTAACGTGCGATTTCTTACGCCTGGTTGTTTGGCATTTAAATTTTCAATACAGCATTTTGGATTGCATATATAAATTTTTGACTAATTCAGTTTTGGCCTTGGGGAAGTTTCGTGTCATTTACTCGTGTATTTCCGGTTCAGGAAATGGTGAATTTTTGGGTTTTCCGTTTAAAACATAACTATACGAGTTCTCATAGAAGGTGCACGTTTTTGAGTTAATTTAGAAGTCGTTTTAAGACTTGGAAAGTTTTCCGATTTAAATTTTCAAGACACATTTGGGAAGTTCTTAGGCATCGATAGTTTGATGTGAGTTCCCGGGAGTGTGCAATTCTTTTGAGAGAGTTCTTATCGCCAATTAACATATTTTGGTAAGCATAGAAAATCCAAATCTCTTGTTTCATTTCTAAGACTATCGAAATTATTTAGGCGGAATTGACTGGGGTTAGAATTGACAGAATTAACAGTCATTTCTGTAAAATCGAAGTGATCCTGTGGGTTCGAGACAAGCGGAATTATCTGCAGTGCAGCGAACGAGTACAGAGAGAACAGTTGTAAATCGAGATACGAGATCACAGGTGTGTCAATTCTTTTAACATTCAATTTTCACATATAATTTCGAGGATACGAGGGATTCCGGAAAAATTTTAATTTAATAGCAAGAAATCATAGTAAAACTTGTAATTGTATATTTAAACTGCTAATAAGACTAAGTACACTTTAATTAGTGAATGTTTAACCTTAATTGAGCGTGTATTTTGTAAATATTGGTGATAATTTTCGTTGAAATTTTGGAAATAATTGTTAAATGGTCAACAGTATAATTAAATTTTCTTTTATTGTTAAACTCAGTTAGAAAGGGGAATAGTGCGGAAGTTTAAATCTTGATTAATAGAGAGATGATACCATTAACATTATAGCGGTAATTATACATCTTGGTTTCTCTTTGTTTACCGGAAGGTACTGCTAGCCCTGATTCGTTAAATACTGTTGTATATATATATAAATATATCGTTATTGGATACATATTTTAATTTCAATTGGTTGTGTTACAAAGATTGAATTGCGAATCTTTAGATAAATTGAAATTTGATAATTTATTGTTGTGTTTTATTGTGCCTTGGGTTAACATAATTTACTTGGGGATAAATTGAGCAATTACCGAAGCAAGGTAAGTTTGAACTCCAGGAAGGTTCCTGTTTACCTCGCGTTATATTTCAAGGACGAAGGATATTTTAAACAGGTGGTGCCTAGGCTTATCCAAGCCCCCCTTCTTCGACTGAAGCTGGTCGACCCTTGTCCTTGATACCTGGACCTTGCATCGTAAATGGTATTTTCGGTTGTATTGCCTCTATATAGGATAACAGAATTGTCGCCGTCTGTTCGACTAGGCGTTACAAAGTGAACAAGAAAGTTCCTGAAAATCGGTATTTCACGATATTTTCCGTATGTGTAATTTACGGTACTGTATGAAATTGTCACGAACAGGCTGCAGTACTTTATATAAGGTAAATACGGTAAGTACCTGATTCACATTTTAACTTGCAACGAGGTTTTGATTTTGTACACAAACAGTGGAATTAAGAAACAATCAACGCATTGAAAAAATGCGCGTCCTTCCAAACCAAAAGTGCAAACGTTCGAGAACTGAAAACTTATGGCTATTGTTGTTTGAGATACACGAGCATTAATCTTCTTTTAAATTATATATTTTAGTTTTACGACCTATCGGCTCTTAATTTCCGAATAAGCTTCGTATATCTTTTAGCACAATCACTTTGCTAATGAAGTTTACAGTATAACATTATATTACTTGTTTATTTTATAAAAATCTAGCAGCAAGAAACATGGAAAAAACTTCCAATCGCTACCGGCCTGGATTTAAACCGAAATGTTGCTTTATCAAATCCGCAGAATACATTTGCCTCTATTAAAAACTTTCAAGAGCAAGCTCTTGTGTAGATCTGTAGAAGATGGATGGATTTGACTGGCGTACTCGGAACTACCCGCATTGTAAATCCAATATTGGATGTCTATATATGTAATGTAATCATAATCAATTGAGATATGCTACAAATAATTATAATCCTAAATATTTTCTCTAGTATTTAATATAATTCAAAATAATATAGTATTCGTCGGGAAATCATAATTAAAGAGCTACCAGAAACCTCACACCACAATATGGAAGTTTTTTGGTGCATCAGCGGAAGTTTTATTCAGCAGGTATTTTAAAAGGGTGCTCAGCTGTAGGAAGGATTTAAAACTCGCAAACCCTAAAACATCGGCCAGAGCAGCCAAACGTTCACGAACAAGATTTTCCGGTTGCCTGTACTTATAAAACTTTTAAAATGAATCGTTGTTGTTAAGCAATACCCTCGAGAAAGTCACTCCGCAGGTTTCCATAATTACGTTTGTGATGAGGTTAGCAAATTTCCCACTATAACAATTTTTATTTCCATTATAAAGTCAATATTTTATCATTAATTAGACACTGGTGGATGTCAAACATAATTATTGCAGTCCCGGAAAGCACATCCTGGTACCGTTAATGAAACTCCAAAAAACTTCTTTGCAGGTGATACAGATTTAATTGCTGTCTCTAAAACATCATGATCTCGCTTTACATTTTGTTCTACGTTGGATGGTTTACCGTTAGCGATAAATAGAATATATATTAAATATTTTCAAGCCCAAGCCGAACTCGCTCTGCGGACACTGGGGGTATCCGCAATCTGTGTATTCTTTATCGTTTTGCAGGACGATGCGTCTAACTGAAAACCCACTCAACCTCCGAAACGGATTTGAATTTATCCTGCGCAGGGTTACAACACGTTTTCCTACCTTCCACAGTAGAGTTTTAAAACGAATTGTGAAAGCTTTCCTACTTTGACACGTTAAATATGAAGCAGTAAAAACCATAGAAAATATTGAAGCAGTTAGCCAGGACTTTACCATACGGTTTCGATACATTTACCAAAATAAATAGTGCCTTCCAAATATGAAGCGTATAGTTGGTAGTTTGAAAGCAGTGTTGCAAATTTTGATAACTAAGGGCAATATGTTTATTTTGGCGGTAAATTATAGATAATTTTGATTTTCCAAAATAACATGTACTTGCTGTAATTAATAAACTGTAGATGAATTTTAATATAACAATTACAACAACCTAATGTGATTGTATAAACGATGTATGAGGACAAATAGTAGACATTTACGTTGAACATAAAACCACAATAATACAGACCCTATCTCAGTCGTTCCTAAAGTGTGGCTTGCCATCCCTTGGTAGGTCGCATGTAGAATTAAACTTAAACTTAAAATTTTAAAATTCTTAATAAATGCAAGAATCTAAATATATAAACAAGTCAGGACATTATCACATGATATCTCAGTTAGTTTTTCTTTCAAGTTTGTCGAAATTTCAGTTTATTCAAAGGAATTGGCTAAATACTGATTCAGTATTCATCTGTGATTGTCATAACTGTTTTGAATTTCTTTGGGGCAATAGTCAATGGGCTGTTGTTCTAAATTGTGCAAACTGACTAGCTTATCTGCAAACACATGCAAGGAATTTATCATATTATCATCATTAACTAAGTCTTCCTTGAGTTCTTGAATGCACAGAATTGGATCAAATTTATTTTCCGAATTGATGTCGACCAGAAATCCGTTAATTTTGTCCGTAGCTGTTACTAGGGTAATATGGCGGCCTTGCAAACTGTTATTCAGAGTGGTTAAGTGCCCGAAAAGCAAGGAAAGCCAGTCTAAGAAGCCAAAGGCATTTGGAAAATATATTTTCATATTCCGGTTTTTCATTTTGCAGGTACTGCAGAAGTTCCACTTTTAACTGGAAAAGTTTATTCAAGACATTACCCTTTGAAAGTCGTCTTACTTCTGTGTAATAGAGAAGACTTGAGTATAAAGAACCCATGTTATTAGAAATTTTTCGAAATATACGGGTCTGCAATCCTTTTTCCTTGATGGGCTTTACTACTTTACTTACATTTTTCAAAACACAATCTATTTTAGAAGGAAATGATTTCAATGCAAGAGCTTCTCGATATACGAACACTGCAACGATGTAGCATTTAGTAATTTCGCTTTTAACCTGACAATAAGACCCGATCGATCTCCTGTCATAGCCTTGGCGCCATCGGTGCATATGAAAACGCATTTGGCCCAGTCTATGTCGTACTTATTAGTACTTTGCATGAAAGTGTCGAATAAACCTTTATCCAGTGGTATTGACCTTTAATATAGAACAAAATAAAATATTTTCTGTAATACCATGTCCAGTATTCGGTCTTACAAATGTTATAATTTGGACAAAGGGAGAAATATCCGTGAATTCGTTCATCTGTAATGAGAAGTACGTTCACTTCTTAATATTTTCAATAACATGTGTTCAAATATCCTCTGCCATGTCAGTTATTCTTCTTGCATAGTATTAAAGAGGGGTGTTCCTTTCAGCTTGTCAGCGTCTTTTTTACCAAACATTATTTCAACAGCTGCTGGTAAAATCAGCAATTGTATGTGACTTACTGATTCTTGCAATGCGATGCAACCTGATAACTTGATAGTAGTGCTTTTTCATTAGTAGTGGTTACTCATGTAAAACTGGTTTGCTCCATGTGGAGGGAGTTTAGCTGTCTTTTAAAGAATTCCTCAGGCTTTTCTTTTTTGTTTGGTTGTTTTGTATTTAAATGTCGAAATATCTTTGAGGGCTTCATACCATTTTTGACAACACTTGTCGATAAAAGGATCCACTGGGATTTCTGGGAAGTAACGGTATAACCATGTTTGACATATTCATCTCTGTACAATCTATTTTTGTTTAAATTCTTGTCACTGCCAGACGCGAAAATATCTAATGACCGTTTTAGAAATTTAACCATCTCAACGAAACGAATATAGATCGTGGTTAACGTTAAATATTTGTTGCCGATTTATTGCACTTAACGCACACTCAGCAATACAGCACACAATTTTGAAACGATGACTAATTTCATCACGTGTGCTTCTTCTGTAGATTATTCCAGATTCCAGATTATGCCATGTAGCACCTTCCCGAATATGGGGGCAATTTCCGGAAACACACGGAGAACAAATAAGTAAATTGCTCTATTTGGTAATAGATGCCGTCAGTTGGCGATTTAGCTACTGATTCTGATTGACGTTGAGTACTACAAGAGTGTGATCGCGAAAAAATTATTGACCAAGAGTGGACCACGTTTTAAAAATTTTGGGAACCACTGCCCTGTTTGAAAGTACTTAATCGATTCGAAGTAAATTACAAATTTCATTTTTTACATAGGAGAAGACTACAATTTCTTTCCCGTTCTTTCGATATATAATAAATAATAATAATAGGCTCCCTTCATAGCGTCACGGCGCTTTAGGAGAGTAGCAGGTACTCCTGTTAAAACCGAGATTATCTTTCAAAAATCACTTAGATATTATGAAGAATCCCGAGAATCGAACTAATGGATATAAAATATACCTGCTAGTAATTAAAATTATTGATTAAACGAGATTACTATGAAAATTCTTATGTTGAAATTAACACACATTCTTGATTAATTTATATAAACATTCTTCTCCTTCATCTTCTTCTTCTTATTCTTAATTAGGTCATTGACCTGTTTGTTTTTGGCTAGCCTGATTCCTGTGACGATGATGCCCAGCAGTCTCGCCAGCATTTTGGTGGTCTTCCTGGCTGTCTCCTCCCGTGTGGTGTTTGGGTCATGCATACGTTTGCTAATCGCTGATCATCCATTCGTTCTACGTGCTCTTGCCACATTCCTCTTCGGTTTCGTCCCCACCTTACTATATCTTCTGTGTTGCATGTCGCTCGGATTTCGGTGTTTCGTATTCTGTCGTAAGCTATTAAAATTGATTACACAAAATATGTTCACCACAGCTAATAGTTAGCATTTGTTCGTCTTCTTAGCTCTTTGTTTCTCACTCTATCTCTGAGTGTTATTACAATCACTGATCTCCCATTTTTCTTTGGGTTACTCTAAGCATTTCTGCTGTTCTTTGGGTTAGTGCCAAGGTCTCCGCTCCAGATGTCATTACCGGGAGCATACACTGATCCAAAACTTTTCTCTTTAGGTTGATGGGGATATTACTTTTAAATATGTCTCTCAAGGATCCATATGCTGCCCAGCTGAGATTCACGGATGTTGTGAAAAGAATAAGTAAAGTAAAGTGGAACTGGGAAGGTCATCTAGCCAGGCGGAAGGATGGAAGATGGACACGAAGGATAGTTGAATGGCGACCGCTAGCTGACAAGCGAATTGTAGGAAGACCACCAAGACGTACGATATCAAGAGGATAATAAAAAATTGGATGAAAACAGCACACGATAGACAGACATTTACAATTTTGAGGGAGGCCTATGTTCAACGATGGGCGAAACAAGAGGCTGGATGATGATGCTGATCATGAATAATTAACTTAAAAATTAATAGGAGCATTTGCGTATTAGTACATTGTACGATTATTCTTGCAGAACATTAGTAAAGAACATCAGCTTGTAGTGTAACCGGATAATGTGTCAGTGGAAGGTACCACGCATCTGCCTTTCTAATAGCGAGTTGAGATAGACGCAGAAATGATCTAAAAAAAATCACCTAGATATTGTGGTGGCTCCCGGGAATCGAACTCAGGACATTTTGCATTGTAACCCACTACTGTGCCCAGTGGGTTCCACGATAAGAAACAGATATAAAATGTACTTACTAAAAATTAAGATTACTTAGTAAACAAAATTACTATAAAAATTAGCAAATTCTCTATTGAACTGTACTCAAACTAATTTATAAAAGCTTGAACAGTTATTAGGAACATTTGTTTGTTAATTTATTGTTGTATAATATTTTTAAACAAGGAAGATCCATGACTTCGAGGTATTTATCAAAATATTTCAAGTCTACGAGACTACGTTTGCATCATCAGTCTGTAGCGTAATCGCGTAAGGTGTCAATGAAGGGTACCTAACAGCCTGCTCGCGAACTGCTTCTAACATGGACGACAAATCCAGTACACATTTATATCATCTCCTTGTTTCGTAACAGCGTAACGTTCTAGTACAGACGGTACCGTGCAACATTCTCGCGAGCAAAGACATTTTCGGTTTGCTACGCCCTGTGTTCTACAGTTTGTCGCTGTTTTTTATGAAATATCAGAGGATATTGGCACAATGTTAAACTAAGATGTTACGCTACGAGGTATACTATGACGTTCGGGTTGTATGAAACAGCATATCGTATCATACCTTTCCAGCAACGTGTAACGTTGTTATTAGCTTTTGTTGTAAAATATGAACGTTATCGCTTCATTTGCAAAAGCTGTTACATACTGACTTTTAGAGCGGGCTGAAATCTAGCCTTCGACAAGACAGTATGTCATATCAATATTGCGCTACGCGGTTACTATACAGTGTTCGGTGAAAATGTTTACGCAGCGTTATTCATCAACGTTGGGGGCAAATTCTAGTGTGGTCCTTTAACACCTTGACGAATCATGATCTAATTACGCTGCGCGGTTACAATACGCAGTTACAGTACGATGTTCTGTTACAAATATGCATGAGGTTTAAAAGTTCCTCTTCTTTCACACATGAATTTAGAAATTCGGACTTAAAAGTTACGGTTTACAAGTAGATAAATGTAACTATCAGGCAGCAGTTCCTCCGCAATCTACAGTAGACGGGCCGAGAGATTAGTACATACGTCATCAATTTAGTATATTTGAAAATTCTACGGATATGGGACCGTAAATGTCCCATGATTATGGTGGTTGGCTAATCAATTTAAAACATGTAATAACTTCTGTATTATTTTAAAGCATGGTAGTTGGAAAAAGGTAATTTAATTAAATTTAAAAATCTCCAAGAGATTTCCTGTAGAAATTGAGTTTATTAAAAAATAATACCAAAAACATTCCTAATATTAGTTTTCGCTTTGAGTAATTGTTAGGATATAACAATGGAAGATATTTATTCAAAGATATTCCAGATTTTTTTATTATTAATGCGTAAGGACGTGGTGCAACCTGGTGTCAGAGTTTTCAAATCGCGCTAGCGCCTCTGACTGGACCTATTGACTACCGCCGTAGTGGTAGCCGGGACCGACGGCTTTGACGTGCTCTCCAAGGCACGACTGGTCGCTGTATTACCAATAAACGGGCTTCCCATTCTAATAGTGACCCGATCCTGCTTTACTTAACTTTGATGGCCATTTGACCGGTATAAACAGCGTTTGGTTATGCGACCGACAATAATTCAAATAAAACCGTTAAACGATAACCATTTTATAACAACGTTTTGGGTTCCAGTAGTTCTAAAACGAGTATTTCCGTCAATCATTTAGTATCAAACATTATTACAATACGTTCCCGTACAGGTAATACGGTAAGATATCAATCAATAAGTAAAACAAACAACTCAATCAACAATCTTCTTCGTCTTCTTCTTCGAGTGCTGTGTCTCCTGTGACTGTGTTGCGCGTTTAGAGTACCACAGACATAGAGGACCGAGGGCTCCGAACCACGGGAAGTGAAACACTTCTACTCCAGAGAGAAGATTTACTAGACAGAATACCTCGCTGGTTTGCAATTGCCTTGCGAGAAAGAACGGCCGTTCAAAATCTGATATTCCGGTACTGGAAATTAAACCCAGGACTTTCGGCATAGAAGTCTAACGCGCTATCCTCCAGCCCACGGTCGCCTTAGTCAACAATCACCATGAAGTAATTAATTTTTAGTTAGCATCAATAATAGCTTGGAAATCTATAATATTTTGCAAAAGCTATAGAGACCGAAACGTAACATTTAAGTTAAGATACTAAAATTTGAATAGGAAAAGCAATTTAGATGTAATGCATTCCTACAGAAATTAGATTTCCATTCTTTTCTGCTGTGCTAATTAAATTGAAACAATTAACACTAACAAGCTCACCCACAGCTTAAATTACTTATTAATATACAACCAAGGGGAGAATGGTTAAGGTAGTTATACTCATCAGAGGTTAGTATACATATTTATTAGCCTGTTCTATTGTTACTTGTGACTTAATAATGTTGGCTGATGTGTTGAACGCACAACAATGTTTCTTGGCGTTTGATTCTGTAAGCAGCAATTGGGTATGTATTCGATTAATGAAAACGAATTATATCCACCCCTAATTAGGCAACCGAAACCACAGTTGTGTAAAAGGGGATATGTTTCAAGAAAACTATGAAAATCATACGAAAGAATTTTCAGTAATAATTTAAGCTGCAACAAAAGGTCAACAGTTGGATTATATTTTAATTGTTACGTTAGAATTCAAATTAATGGTACTTTCAATTATTATTACTTTATTGTAATCTGCACTTGTAATATTCTTTCCATTATATGCCCAATATTAAGTAGGTTTATGTCAATTTAAAAAAATTTCTGCGTGAATAATAAAATGCAGCGCAAAAACTATTTCTCTTTGGTTAACAATCATACTTTTCAAAATATCTAATAAAGTTTGTTGAGGAACCATCGAGTATGAGCAAAATAGGTAAAAAAAAGCTCGGGAATGAATCACTGGATTCTCAAAAAAAATTTGCATCTTGACCTGGAAGTGCTGCATATTATTAGATATGTAATTATTTAGTACTACAATTACGTAGGACCTACAACTTAACGTGGACTCTGCACATGAGACATCTCTAGAGATGATTCCCTAAGCAGAACCTCCTTCGTTTGCATTTATCTAATTAGGAAAATTCTGGGAAAGCGACCGTAGACCTTTAGGACAGGAGTTTAACGCGCTGACTTTTGGCACATGTCTGACACTTTACTTTGTGTGATGTCTTTAATATGTTGCTGAACAAAATATAGCTATACATTATCTTGTAACAGGTAGGTAGGCTACATACATTACCTACAGCTGTTTTTATTATATGGGTATTTTAGTTAACTTTACATTGTTTAAATAAATAAAAACCAAAGTAGTTACGTTGGATATATTAAAACACTACAATGAAACTATTTACTAATAATTAAGATGCAGTTTTGCAAGAGTTATATTTACAATATTTATTTCTTATAATGTAAACAAAAAAATACAGAGAAAACCAAAATAGCATCAAAATATGTTGACATAACAATACAATCCAAGAGAAAATTAAATTAAATAGGAACAGAAAGAAAAAACTAATAAATGACGTAATAAATGTTCAAGCTGCCATCCACCTTGCTGTTCACATAAGTCAATCCGCTGCAGAAGAGACTTTCTAACATGAGTTAGCAAGCGTGGGGCAATTAACCTACATTATTAAATAATTCTTTCACGTAAATCTTTCTACGAGAGTTTCGTAGACGTCTTTGGTGCACCAAATATATTTGAATTAAAAGATAAAATTGGAGAGCACGATTTATTTGTGACTGTACAAGTTAGTGGATTTCTGTAACTATATAAACAATAACAAAAACATATCCAAACCAAAACAAGGCAACCCGATAAATGTAGTACACGCGCACGACATTTACCGCCCTTCCTCCAAAAAAAAAAGAAAAAAGGCGCATGTTAAGGCGCTTCCAGCGCCCTTGTTAAAAACATAAATTCTGCAAAGGCAAAATAAAGGTTTACAAAATGTACTAATCACACTTTGTCATACACTAAAAAATTCGTATTTTTACCAGGAATACCGCTCAGTATTTTGTTTTTAATAAAAAAGGTTAATAAAAGATTTATTTTGAAAAAAGTTTGCATTTTTTATACTCGACCGGAATAGTACAAGTTTATTTGTAATCCGATTTCCAAAAACTAAACACCAGTAAACTCACAATAGAATTTATTAGTACGCTCAGTATATAAATTTTCTTAAAAATGTTTTTGAGCAATGCTAGAAGCAATAATCTAATTAAGTACATAGCTATTGAAATATACAACTAAAAGTAATAATTTTAAAAATAAATGGTAATTTACTATCGTTAAAATGTTGTAAACCAGTTCTGCTTGATTTACAATAATAAAAAAAGGCACAATTATATACTTTTTACAATCAAATTTTGCTAAATTAGCTCCGTTAGTTCATCGTTTTACCGCATTTGGTTTCTTTGGTAGTTGGCGCTGCTGGTACTTACGGCTTAGTACGGCTGGCATCGGCAGTTTGGGATAATCCTATTATAATAAGAATGAGTTGGAATTTGACGAAAACTAGCAAACAGACTAAGCAATGTAGCGATTTTTCTTCTTTGGTATTAAATAGCAGAATAAATTACTACATTTTGTAAATTTTTGTAACAATAAGTGTAGAATTAAATACAAAATGTACACCATGAAACTAGAAATCATTTTCGCTTTTTCTAATAGCAGTTTATTTTCAAGGACTCATTAAAAATTACAAAAGAAACTACGAAATTAATTACTAACACTAAACATATTTAAATAGAAAAATAATTTATAATAGGTACTATAGGTATCCATCACTGCCTCATTTTTTCCTTAAATACACGTTTCGCATGGACAAATGTCAGACGCCGCGAATCTAAAAGTTCTGGAAGTAAAGAATTAAGATAAAAGTCATCTAATTTATTAACCATGCTATTCCAGAATGTTCTATCCCTATGAATTTCTTCAATGCAAACACCTTTGGGCGTCCAAACCACGAAATAACAGATTTCTTTATTTATTATTTGCAGCTGCCCTTGTATCTGGTACATAAATTTATGCGTGGAACGTAGTTTTAGCGAACCCCCTTCTAATTTACAGCAGTTAATTTTTTTTGTAACACTCCTTCTTGCGGCGTTAAATTTTTACACGAGGCTGGGGCATTTGATTTCTAGTATTGCATTGCCGTCTTCTGTTATACGGTCTGGACTGGCGGCTAACTATGGCTTTTCCGTATTAACATACAGTGGCCGTAGAGTAAGTGACCAAACTGTTCGTAACAGATTAAAAGAGGCCAATTTAAGATCTCGACGTCCTGCAAAAGTATCAAAGTTATCTAGACAGCATTGTCAAATGAGACAACAATTTGCTAGGCAGCACGTCAATTGGCAACCTCGGCACTGGCGTCGAGTAATGTTTACGGACGAATCAAAATTTGTTATTTCTGGGAATGATGGACGAAAACGAGTCTGGCGAAGAACGGGAGAACGCTATTTACCGCAAACACTACAAGAAAGTGTTCCTTTTGGAGGTGGTTCGGTAATGATTTGGGGCGGTATTTCGATAAATGGTCGCACAAATCTGGTAGGTATTCGTAACGACGCTATTACGGGACAGAGGTACATCGAGGATATTCTAGAGCCTCATGTAGTAACCAGATTACAAAACGATGGCCAAAATTTCATACTAATGCATGATAATGCTCGGCCGCACACTGCCCGAATTGTTACTCGTTATCTTCAAGAGAACGTTCGTACTTTGGACTGGCCAGCATGTAGCCCTGATATGAACCCGATCGAACATGTATGGGACTATTTGGCAAGACGCATTAGGCGCCGTCCAAATGTTGCTGTGACGCTCCAAGAATTAGAACACGCTTTAATTGAAGAATGGGAGAATATCCCACAAGAAAACCTCCGAAGGCTTATTCGCAGTATGCCCCGACGTTGTACTGTAGTTATACAAGCCCGAGGAGGCAATACTAGGTATTGATTGTAGGTATACACATTTTAAGAAAAATCAGTTTTCGTGAAATTTTGAATTAAGCTTGAACCGTTACTACCGTACTTATCACTTTGGGTTTCCACATGATTGTGTTTGACACCTTATAGCTTCATTAATATTAATTTAATTTTTGTAAAATGTTGTTACAGTTGAAATAAATAATAGTTTTAAATTTGTACGAAATAATATTTAAAAAATTATCAATCGTGATAGAAATATGTCAACAACAAAAATGACTACTTTCATTTGTTGAGTAGTGTATTATGTAGCTTGAAGTGTCGAGAAAGTCGGAAAGTTGCTCAATATGGAATTTGGATTAAAAACAAGTTAGCTGTTGTAGCGAACAATTGACGTATCGGTGAAAAAAGTGACGTTTTAGTACCTGTCAAGAGTGACAAAAAGTCAAACTTTTTGCCCGTCTCAGAAAAAAATATTATTATAAAAAACGCGACAAAATTTTAATGATTTGCATGGAAGCACTGCGATCAAGTTGGAAGTTGAAAATATTTAAACATTTATATTTAATACACACTTTATTGAATACATAGGAATCTATTTATATTTCATGATAGGAAAGTAAAACCTAATTTTTCTCTTTGTAAACTATATTAATCAAACTTGAATAGGTAATATGTGAAAAAAACAAAAATTATTTTATAAATAATTACTTATGTAGATGTTTAATGAAACCAAATAACGGTTCTTGCTTTTAGTAAATTCAAACGGTAGGGTATTACAAGCTTAATCCGGGCCCATACTGCGTTAAGCTTTTAATCCTTGATTTCTTGCAATACTAAATAGAAACTTTCTTATTTTAAAAAGCTGCATAATGGGTTGCATAACTGCATATTTATAGTTTTACCTACCGCTGGAAGGCCCTTAAAGGGAAAACTTCCACAATCACGTGTTCGAAACAAAATTTTGACCCACATTATAGAGGTAATCAAAAATTTGGGACGATTGTGGTAGTTAAAAACCCTTATGCGGAAAACATTTTTTAAAATAATCCTCAAAAATAACAAATTGGCATTGAACAATAAAAAAAAACTTAAGGCTAAAACAGAAAAAAAGAAAAAAGTTTGTATGCATAACAAAAAACTGCAAAAAAATAATGTTTACAAACATTAAAAAAAGGTGAGTCTGAGTGTAATGTCACGAGTTCTTTAAAAAGTAGGCAGGTTTTAGCCTTTTGATTGAAACTTTCCCCTCCCTACCATAACCTTCAAGTAAAAAATATCTTTGCGACCGCTGTAACACACGGAAAGGACCTAAATACGCCTGCTTTAATCCTAACGTATGAGAATCATTGCATACAAAGACATGCGTCACTGAAAAACGATCCTTGGGAATGTAAGAAGGAGTATTGTAAGTCTTTGTAAAAAGCAATTTCGCCCATGACATGCGTTTGCGAAGTTGCATTACCAAATTTGGAATGTTCACATCATTAGAAGAATGCGAGTCTTGAAAAAAATCACCCGGCAAGCGAAGCGCTGTGCCATATAAAATGTCCGACGAAGAAACATCGACTTCTTCCTTAACTGCAGAACGTAGGCTTAACAAAACTAACGCTAATTGGTGAACCCAGTCCGCCGAACCAACCGACTTGAGTGCTTCCTTTAACGTGCGGTGAAATCGTTCCACAACTCCCTGAATAGAACTATTCAAAAATTCCATTCACGCTGAAGAGGTGAACTGTGTCGCGTTATCAGTGGTAACGAACTGAGGAACCCCAAAACGGGAAACCCAACCGTAAATAAAGACTTCAATTACTTCTTCACCTAGAGTCGACTTAAGGGGAATTGCCTCTGGCTATCTACTAAATCTATCAATGACTATTAAAATATACTTAAAGCCCTAACAAGAGGGCAAATGGACGATGTCCAGATGGATCTTACAAAATCTATGATCTGGCTCATTGATTGGCTGTAAGGAACCTTTAGTGTGCCGTGAAATTTTGTTACGTTGACAACTGTCACAGGACATAACCCAATTTTTGATATCTTGACGCATGTCCGTCCAAAGAAATCTCGGACTAATTAATTTTTGAGACGCTTTTATAGCAGGGTATGCTAAATCGTGCAATTGCTTAAAAATGGTGAAGCGAAACTCCGCGCGAACGATCTGAACTGATCTACCCAAAACAACGGAACCCGGTAAATGTAGTACACGTCGGGATCACCAAATATGGTGCTAGAACCTTACTGAAGGTTCGAACACGAAATATATTTGTATTAAAAGATAAAATTGGAGAGCACGATTTATTTGTGACTGTACAAGTTAGTGGATTTCTGTAACTATATAAGCAATAACAAAAATCTATCCAACCCAAAACAAGGCAACCCGATAAATGTAGTACACGCGCACTACAGTACTTTACCCCACAACAGGAAATGTAATGTAGTCAAGTCAGGACTACGTGCAGCCCAAGGATGAATTGTGTATGTTGCAATTAATCTGTTATGGAAAATTTAATTTTGGTAGTTTCTTACAATTCTATGGAAGTGGGCAGGTGCTCCGCAATTATGAAATCACATACGTTGTCTAACATAAAGAGGAATGTCTTTTTACTGTTGAGACAAATTATTTTCTAATAAAGGTAAATACGTTTCTCCATTTTAACTGCCTTCAAAGTGAAGTGGGGACCAACCATAAAATTGTCAACGGTATCACACCACACATTTATAGTAAACATTCTTTGAAAGTGCGCTTGCTGAATCTAATGTCGGTTACCTTGTGGATAGAAATGGCAATTGTATATATTTACACACCCAGTGTTAATAAATGTCGTTCGTCAATAATAAAATATTTCTTAGTAACAGTGGACCAGTAGTAACTTTGTTTCATAAAAATTGGCAGAAAAGCTCTCAACGTGGGTAATCATTTTCAGTAAAGTGTTGCACTAATGTGCCGTGGTAAGGATTAAACCAGTTTGCTTTTAAATTGTTAAATACTGAACTTTGACTAAAACCTACAGTTCTTGCAACTGCTTGTTGGCTAATGTAGAGATTACCAGTTACGTGTTGGATGACTGCCGCTTCAGCTTCTTCAATTGTGACATGTTGTTGTCTCACGTTTGGCCTGGGAAACTGTCCATATTGACACACAATTTCTTTCCATACGCATAATGGCATTACGCAATGGAAGAGGTTTATACGGGTAGGTATCTTTGTAAAAAATGTAAAAAAGGTATTTATATAGCTAAAAAGAAAAGTTAGCTATGCATTGCATGCACATGTGGAAGGTGTAGGTTATCTACTTATTACAAGATAAAAGCACTCTGTATATTAACAGTTATTGTATTAGTTTCAGTTACAGTCAGACATATTGCTGTTTGTTTCATACATACAATTTAGAAAATTAGGTTTATAATAAGCTGAAGAATTTATTTTATGCCCGTGTCCTTAGTTTTTATTCGTAATACTTGTAGTTAGCTAGCAGATAAGACTGTATTTTTAGCCAACAAAAGAGCTACCGGAGCTTGCCCGTGATATTTCATTACCTGCACAATTTTCTAGATGAAAACTTCAAAGTAATTCCTGCTCTCCGATAATTGCCCGTGACTAAAGAAAAATCGCCCACTCGTTAAATTTATATTATGCTTAATAGACAACACGTGTTTTCTGAAATAACGGTATATTTTCCAATAAAAGGATGTCGTTGCTCAGTGACCAAGAATCTGGAGCAATAAAGAAAAAAATTAATAGAAGGACAGGTTCATTTCTATAGGATACCCAAGCTGAATTACAAATTTTTTTCTTGTTCAATACGTATTTCGACCTGTTTTCATTGTATTATTAAATTTCATATAAATCAAATAGCAATAATACAATAGAAATTCAGAAATGATTCTGGACCGTATGAATATATAGAACAGAAAGATTTCGTTAGTTTAGATTTCGAGAGCAGTTTGCTTGTTACAAGGCTATTTACGTTTAAACTCTTATAAAGTTAGGTTATGTTAACTTACTACGTTTTCGCAGGAAACTATTAAACTATTTATCTTATCTATTTTACTATTTCACGAACCCGAAGACGTTCGAAGTTCTACATTCAAGTTCGGTAGATGTTTCAGCTTCCAATTACCCATGTCAAGTGCGTAGATATTCTAAACCTAAACAATAAATGCCTAATCTTCTCCGCCTATTTAAAACTATAAAAAGGATGGTTAAAATATGGTTCAATCGTTGATGTGTCTGAGCAGTAACGAAACTGAAGAATATTTAACTATACGTTTCATTTTGGCATGTTTAAGGGTTTAACATCTACATTTAACAATATAGGTCGTATAAATTTTTATGATTTAAAAGTTCTAAGCTTATCGGCCTAATTTTTCCGAATACCACATAAAGAAAAAATGTTGTTTTATTTCTTACAAGCCTATGAAAGCATTCTAAGAAAAAATTTCCCGAGTATTCCGCTATTCTCACTATTTAGTTCTGTAATAGGTTGTATTTTTGTTACAGGTTTAAAGGTTTAAACATACAGTTAAAGAAGATATACAGGAAAATATCGTACAATACTTCGCAAAGCATTAGCTGGCAATAGTAACTTTTTTAATGTAAATAATAAACGATGCCTTAATTGTGAAAATATCGACAGTGTTACAAGTAGATTCTGATAGCATTTTAAATTTTGACGCTGTAACCGATAAAGGATGCCTAAATTATAGAGATGTCGGCAGTATTACAAGCAGATCCTGTTATCGTTTCAAATTTTGATACTAAACCAAAAAAAATGCCTTAATTGTCAAAATACCCGAAGAATGTTATAAATTTTGAACCAAGAAATATTAAAGATGACTTTAGATATTTCAACAAAATTCCAGGCAGATTCTGACTGATGTTGACCTTGTAAAATATAAAAGAGGGATGGGGATGGTTCAGTGGTAAGAGAGCCAAGCTTTGGATGTGATAGTCCAAACGCTTCCCGGTTCGAATCTCTCCAGGGTCTGAAATTTTTCTAATTCCCTGGGTGATCGGTACTGGGTCCAGGTCTCTCTTTGCCATTGGCGATCAAATTAATGGCACTCCTCGTGTTACGATTGCATAAGAGGAGTAACAAGATCATATACACAAGAAAAATATACTCCACACACCAGCAGGTTAAGCATGGTTACGCACCAACACAGTAACCCGCAGAGTCGGGCCCTGTTGTGCATAGCACAAACTAACTTAGCCCTGCCTCTCACCAAAAATGATGCGCCTCTAAGGCCTGTGAAAGCTTCATAATAATAATAATATAAAACATGTCTTTATTGAAGAAATTACGGCAGAATTACAGGAAGATGTTGATGTCGTTTAAAATTTGGCTATGTACAAGTTAGAAGATGCCTTAGTTGCGGAAACTTTGAGAAAATTACAAGCACATCCCGATGCCGTTTTAAATTTTGACACTGTAACGTTTACAGTGTAAACGATAAATTATTTCGTAATTGTTACAATTTCGGCAGATTCTGATATTGTTTTAAATTTTGACACTGTAAATGGTAATGTAAGTGGCCTTAGTTGTGGAAATTTCAGTAGAATTACAAATAAATTCTAATGTCTTTTAAAATCTTGATATTGTGACCGACAAAAGATCCCTTAATTTGAGAAATTCTGACAAAATTAGAAGCAGATTCCGATATCGTTTTAAATTTTGACACTGTAACGTTTACAGTGTAAACGATAAATTATTCCGTAATTGTTACAACTTCGGCAGATTGTGATATCGTTTTACATTTTGACACTGTAAATGGTAATAGTGGCCTTAGTTGTGGAAATTTCAGTAGAATTACAAATAAATTCTAATGTCTTTTAAAATCTTGATATTGTGAGCGACAAAAGATCCCTTAATTTGAGAAATTCTGACAAAATTAGAAGCAGATTCCGATATCGTTTTAAATTTGGCACTGTAACGTTTACAGTGTAAACGATAAATTATTCCGTAATTGTTACAATTTCGGCAGATTCTGATATCGTTTTACATTTTGACACAATAAATGACAAAAGTGATTTAATTGTCGAAATTCACTCAGAATTTCAAGCAGATTCTCGTGTAGTTTTAGAGTTTGATATTGTAAACTATAAACGATGCCTTAGTTGTAGAAGTTTCGGCCAAGTTACAAACAGATTTGGATGTTCTAAATTGTGATACATAAACTATAAAAGATGCGTAAATTGTGGCGATGTCGGTAGAATTACAAGCGGTTTCGGATGTCGTTTCCAATTGTGACAGTGAAAGTGATAAAAGATGTCTTTATTTTGATATTTCGACAGAATAACAAGTAGAAGTTGTGGTTTTAAATTTTAACACTATAAGCGGTTTCGGATGTCGTTTCCAATTTTGACAGTAAACGCGATAAAGGATGACTTAATTTTAATATTTACACAGAATAACAAGTAGAAGTTGTTGTCGTTTTAAATTTTAACACTCTAAATGGTAATAGTGGCCTTAGTTGTGGAAATTTCAGTAGAATTACAAATGAATTTTAATGTCTTTTAAAATCTTGATATTGTCAGCGACAAAAGATCCCTTAATTTGAGAAATTCTGACAAAATTAGAAGCAGATTCCGATATCGTTTTAAATTTTGACACTGTAACGTTTACAGTGTAAACGATAAATTATTCCGTAATTGTTACAACTTCGGCAGATTGTGATATCGTTTTACATTTTGACACTGTAAATGGTAATAGTGGCCTTAGTTGTGGAAATTTCAGTAGAATTACAAATAAATTCTAATGTCTTTTAAAATCTTGATATTGTGAGCGACAAAAGATCCCTTAATTTGAGAAATTCTGACAAAATTAGAAGCAGATTCCGATATCGTTTTAAATTTGGCACTGTAACGTTTACAGTGTAAACGATAAATTATTCCGTAATTGTTACAATTTCGGCAGATTCTGATATCGTTTTACATTTTGACACAATAAATGACAAAAGTGATTTAATTGTCGAAATTCACTCAGAATTTCAAGCAGATTCTCGTGTAGTTTTAGAGTTTGATATTGTAAACTATAAACGATGCCTTAGTTGTAGAAGTTTCGGCCAAGTTACAAACAGATTTGGATGTTCTAAATTGTGATACATAAACTATAAAAGATGCGTAAATTGTGGCGATGTCGGTAGAATTACAAGCGGTTTCGGATGTCGTTTCCAATTGTGACAGTGAAAGTGATAAAAGATGTCTTTATTTTGATATTTCGACAGAATAACAAGTAGAAGTTGTGGTTTTAAATTTTAACACTATAAGCGGTTTCGGATGTCGTTTCCAATTTTGACAGTAAACGCGATAAAGGATGACTTAATTTTAATATTTACACAGAATAACAAGTAGAAGTTGTTGTCGTTTTAAATTTTTACACTCTAAATGGTAATAGTGGCCTTAGTTGTGGAAATTTCAGTAGAATTACAAATGAATTTTAATGTCTTTTAAAATCTTGATATTGTCAGCGACAAAAGATCCCTTAATTTGAGAAATTCTGGATTGATCGGTCTCGGTGGTCGCGCCGTTCGGCTTTGAGTCCTGGGGTGGAGGCCCTACCGAGTTCTGTATTCCGTGGTCAATTAGAAGCAGATTCCGATATCGTTTTAAATTTTGACACTGTAACGTTTACAGTGTAAACGATAAATTATTCCGTAATTGTTACAACTTCGGCAGATTGTGATATCGTTTTACATTTTGACACTGTAAATGGTAATAGTGGCCTTAGTTGTGGAAATTTCAGTAGAATTACAAATAAATTCTAATGTCTTTTAAAATCTTGATATTGTGAGCGACAAAAGATCCCTTAATTTGAGAAATTCTGACAAAATTAGAAGCAGATTCCGATATCGTTTTAAATTTGGCACTGTAACGTTTACAGTGTAAACGATAAATTATTCCGTAATTGTTACAATTTCGGCAGATTCTGATATCGTTTTACATTTTGACACAATAAATGACAAAAGTGATTTAATTGTCGAAATTCACTCAGAATTTCAAGCAGATTCTCGTGTAGTTTTAGAGTTTGATATTGTAAACTATAAACGATGCCTTAGTTGTAGAAGTTTCGGCCAAGTTACAAACAGATTTGGATGTTCTAAATTGTGATACATAAACTATAAAAGATGCGTAAATTGTGGCGATGTCGGTAGAATTACAAGCGGTTTCGGATGTCGTTTCCAATTGTGACAGTGAAAGTGATAAAAGATGTCTTTATTTTGATATTTCGACAGAATAACAAGTAGAAGTTGTGGTTTTAAATTTTAACACTATAAGCGGTTTCGGATGTCGTTTCCAATTTTGACAGTAAACGCGATAAAGGATGACTTAATTTTAATATTTACACAGAATAACAAGTAGAAGTTGTTGTCGTTTTAAATTTTTACACTCTAAATGGTAATAGTGGCCTTAGTTGTGGAAATTTCAGTAGAATTACAAATGAATTTTAATGTCTTTTAAAATCTTGATATTGTCAGCGACAAAAGATCCCTTAATTTGAGAAATTCTGACAAAATTAGAAGCAGATTCCGATATCGTTTTAAATTTTGACACTGTAAACTATAAAATATTCTTTAATTGTAACAATTTCGGCAGAATCTGATATCGTTTTACATTCAGACACAATAAATGATAAAAACTGCTTTAATTGTCGAAATTTGCTCAGAAATTTCAAGCAGATCTTAATGTAGTTTTAGAGTTTGACATTTTAAACTATAAATGGCGCCTTGGTTGCAGAAGTTTCGACCAAATTGCAAGCAGATTTGGCTGTTTTAAAATTTAACACTTAAACAAAAAAGATAGCTACATTGTGGTGATGTCGGCAAAATTACAAGCGGATTTTGATGTCGTTTTAGATGCTGAGTTGCTGATACTGAAAGTGGTAGAAGATACTTCAAATTTATATTTCGACAGAATAACAAGTAGAAGTTGTTGTCGTTTTCAATTTTAACACTGTAAATGATAATAGTGGCCTTAGTTGTGGAAATTTCGGTAGCATTACAAATAAATTCTAATGTCTTTTTAAATCTTGATATTGTCAACGATAAAAGATCCCGTAATTTGATAAATTTCGGCAAAATTAGAAGTAGATTCCGATATCGTTTTAAATTTTGACACTGTAAACCATAAAAGATTCCTTAATGTAACAATTTCCGCAGAATTACAAGCAGATTCTGATATCGTTCTACATTTTGAATGTTTGGCATAGTAAATGATAAAATTGCTTCAATTGTCGAAATTTCTGTAGAATTACAATCAGATTCTGATGTAGTTTTGGATTTTGCCATTATAAACTATAAAGGACGCCTTAGTTTCGACAATACTTTATAAGAAAGTTCTGATGTCATTAAAAATTATGACAGTGTTAACGATTAAACATGCCCTAATTTTAGATATTTCAGCAGAATTACAAGCAGATTCTGCTATCGTTCTACATTTTGACAAAGTAAATGATAAAAAATATTTCAATTGTAGAAATTTCAATTAGATTCTGATGTAGTTTTGGATTTTGACATTGCACGCCTTAGTTTCGATAGTATTGTATACGCAGATCTGGTGTCGTTATAAATTATGACAGTATTAACTATTAAACATGCCCTAATTATATATATTAGAGCAGAATTACAAGCAGATTCTGCTATCGTTCTACATTTTGACATAGTAAGTGATAAAATACGCTTTAATTGTCGAAATTTTTGCAGCATCTCAATCAGGTTCTGATGTGGTTTTGAATCTTGACATTGTAAACGATAAAAGATGCCTTAGTTTCAACAGTATTTTATAAGCAGATTCTTACACCGTTTTAAATTATGACACTGTTAACGATTAAACATGACCTAATTCTAAATATTTTAGCAGAATTACAAGCAGATTCTGAAGCTTTTGTTAATTTTGATATTGTAAACGGAGCGACATTTCTTAATAGTAGTTATGTCGAGAGAATTACAAGCAGATTCTGTTGTCGTTTAATATTTTCATACTGTAAGCGATTATTGTATAAATTCCAACCAAATTACAAACAGATTCTAAAGTTGCTTTAAAAGTTGATCCTGTAAACGATAAAAGACGCAGTAGTTGTATAAATTTCAACAGAATCGCAAGCATATTCCGTCGTTATACATTTCGATACGATAAAAAACAAAAGATGTTTTAATTGTACAAATAGCAGCATAACTAAAAGTTAATTTTGAAGGCGTTTGAGATGTTGGTACTGTAAACGATAAAAGATGCAGTAGATAAAGGACATTTCAGTAGAACTACAAGTAGATTCCAAATTTTGACAGTATAAAAGTGTAAACGATTAAAGATGTCAACATGCTTCCAGTTTGTTAAAACGTGAAACCGAGAGGACTGTCAAATTTTTATTAATTTTAAGGAATTTTGCGACAAAACAATTTTCCTTTAGTTGTAAGGTAAATTACTGTGGAAAAAGAATATTTATATCTTTCTCATTTAAAAACCGTTGACGACTTACGCCAAAGTTGAATGAATTTCTAAAACTGCTGGTGCGGAACTAATCAGCTAGTCCTGTTGCATAAAGTTGTCTCTTCTACTAAAGGCCTACACTCCGTCACGTTTTTCTACTTAATCTAAACGAATACATTAATTGACAATTACAATCGCTATTTGGGTTGCCCAAGTTAGAAAAAAGTAAGATATAATCTTACAGATAACTTCATACAAAACCCAAGTTATCATTTCCCTTTCTACAAGCAATACAAGTATAATAAATTTTATTAAATCTCAATACAACCGGAGAGAGTTTAAAGAGTTTGCTGCAAGTAGCGGATATAACTCAATTTTAACAGCTGCGGAAGCGAATCTTGAATTGTTATAACGGGAACGTGCATCTAAACCCATATACATAAGTTATGAACTTGACAACTCAAGCAGCTACTCTATTTTACAATTTATCAGACAGTTCGTTTGCGGCAAAATTCGATCTGTAGTCGCCGTCAAATCTAGATTTACCCCGTGAAGCGCATTACAAGCGCCTTCCTAAAAAGGATCTCAGAGATATAGCAACAAGAAAAGAACGGTGTTGTAAGAGGAATACTGTTAAACTTCTCATTTAGTTAATGCGGCAAAAAATACAAGGAGTATGAAACTTTCTAGCTTTAAATATGTTTCACGTGAATTCCTTTTAGTTATAATTACGGCTCCACTCAAATAAGAAGCGTAATGTAGATGTCAGAAATGAATGTACATATTATGTTTCAGTTGGAACAGTATTAGCAAGGGTTGTAACAAACTGTCGTTTAAATTATGTTACATTGTTGATACATTTCTGAAAATGTAAATAGTTTCGCTTGAATCTAGTAAATTAGAAATACTCCTCTTACTGTAGAAAAAGATACTTGCAATTTCTTGTTATTGAAGAAACATGATATCAATTTGAAAACGTACTTTGCGTGATATATTTTTAAGCAGAAGCCATTAAAAATTTCTAGAAACCGTTTCCAGAAGATGCAGAGGAAATCATCATTAGGTATTCTTCCCCAATTAACCCCTTAGGCGCTAGGTATCCTAACGCGAACATTTCAAACGGTAACACTCATATTGTAATAACTTATTGAAAAGCTCTTACAAACTGATATGTATGTAATAGTAGCGAAAATTTTTTTACCTATTTCTTTTCTGTAAAATAATATGTCTAATATACAAATTTTCGATCCAATGAGATTTCTTTGGGTTTGTATTCACTTGAAACTATTCCGCGAGAAACCTTCTAAAATGTGCAGAGAGGATTGGAGAATAGACTTTACTATTGCCTGGAGCAACGTTGCCCAAACTTTTTTAAACGAACTACTGACGGCATGCGTTACCAAGTAGCGCAATTTATTTATCTATACTTAAATTGTGTGCTGTACTGCTGACTGTGTGTTGAATGCAATAAATTTGTAGCAAATATTTAAAGTTAAGTACAAGCTATACTAGTTTTGTTAAAGATGGGTATATTCTCAAAACGGTTATTAGAACATTCCACGACTGGCAGTGACAACAATACAAAGTAAAATAGACTGTACAGCGATGAACATTTCAAATATGGTTTCACCGTTATTTCTCAAAAACCCCAGTGCACACTTTGTCGGGATGTGTGGTCAAAAGAATGTATGAAGCTATTTCGACATTTAAATACTAAACATCCAGAGGAGAAAGAAAAGCCTGTATAATCCTTTGGAAGAAAGCTTAATTCCCTACACAAGGAGCAAGCTACCTTTACATCAGCAACCACTACTAATGAAGAAGCACTACTATCAGGTAATCGAGCTGTATTTCGCATTGCATAGAATAGTAAGCCACATACAATATTGCTGAAGATCTGATTTTACCAGCAGCTGTTGAAATGGTGCAAATAACGGTTCTTAAAAAAGAGACCCACAAGCTGAAAGCAATACCCTCTCTAATAAAGTTATCCAAAGAAGAATAAGTGACATGGCAGAAGATATTCGAACGCAAGTTGTTGAAAATCTTAAGTGCACGTATTTTTCATAACTGTCCAATTTATAACATTTGAAAGATACAATCCTATACAAGATATTACAGAATATATTACATTTTGTACGCCATTAGAGGTCAATACTACCGGAAAATGTTTATTCAACACTTTCATGCAAGGTACTAATAAGAACGAGATTGACTGGACAAAATGCGTTGCTGTATGCACCGATGGCGCCAAGGCTATGACGGGATATCGATCTGGTCTTATTGTCAGATTAAAAGAGATAATGCCAAATCCTACACTGTTGTTGTTTACATCCACAAGCTCTTGCATCAAAATCGTTACCCTCTGAAATTGGACTATGTTTTAGGAAACGTCATTAAAGTGGCAAATTCCACCAACAGAGAAGAGCATTGCAGACTCGTATTTAAAAATTTTGTGATCGCACGAGGCTTTCATACGCAAGTCTTCTCTATCGCACGTAAATAAGATGTCTCCCGAGGGTTAACGTCTTTAAAAGGGTTTTCCAGTTAAAAGCGAAGCTTCTGATGTAACTGCAAGATGAGAAAATGGAATATGAGAACATATGTTCTAATTCTCTTTGGCTTTTTAGGCTGGTTTGCCTTTCTGATATTTTCGAGAATTTAAACACTTTAAATAACAATTTGCAAAACCGCGATATTAGCATTTACAGCAACTGACAAAATTTGCGGATTTATATAGGAACTTAATTCCTGGTTGACTTTAACTGAAAAAATGAGTTCGATTCGTTCCAGTGCGTTCAACCACTCATGAAAGACTTAGTTAAGGATGGTAACATGATAAATACTGAGCACGTGTTTGCAGATATGCAAGTATGCAAACAGTTATGACAATCACAAATTTTTCAGACAATTCCGTTGAACAAACTGAAATTTCGAGAAACATTAAAGGAAAACTTATTGAAATATCGTACGACGGAATGTTGAAACAAGACTCCTTTTCCTAGAGCGTACATTAGTTTTGGACCAAAAGAATGCAAGAATACTCCGAGCCTGCGGACAAAGCTATAAAGTGTTTTTCGCCGTTTGCTACATCATATTTGTGCGAATGAAGTTTCTTGTCTATGGTCGACTTAAATTTGGAAATTATATTATTGTGTGTGTGTGTGTGTGTGTCGAATACAGGTCCCGCATTTAAAAATCGAGTTCCTGAAAAACAAGCACGTACATCGCATTAAAGTTTTTATTTGGTGTTGGCTGCAGTTCCCCAGAGCTGAATACCATATGTCCAAATTGGTTTTAACGCAACATTATATACTAACAATTTATTCCGGATCGACAATTTGGATTTTCTGCCCAGTAACAAGTAATGCTTGCTGAATTTAGCGCCAAGTTGTTTTCTTTTACTCTATATATGCGACTTCCATGTCAAACCCTTGTCCAGGTGCATTCCGAGATATTTGACTTCTGTTACTTGAGGTTAAGGTTTATTGTTAAGGAAATCTTGTGGTGAATCTCCTTTGCACTTAGTAAAAATGATGTGATGAGATTTAGGCTCATTTGTTTTAACTCTCCACTTCTTCGTCCATTTTGTGATGTGATCTAGATTATTTTATAGCGTTCTTGCAGCTATTACTGGGTCTTTATGTTTCACCATGATTAATTTATCATGAGCAAAGGTGGCTGCGAGCGACTGTTCATTGATGGGCATATCAGCTGTAAACAGGAGCTACAAAAGAGGTCCAAGGACACTACCCTATGGTACCCCTGATCTGATAGGATGTATTTCAGTAACTGTTTGATCATATTTCACCTGGATTTTAATAATTTAAGTTTAATGCATTTTGTTTGCTTTGTGAAAGGCGGACAGAAAAGTCCTGAAAATGCATTTTGATTTATTTTGGAAATACTCCCACGCCCCCTCCCCTATACATTTGGAACTACTGACGTGGAGAATAGTCAAAATTATTTTGATCATTTGATCTGGTATTTTAAAATAAAAATTAAAATAATTGATACTATACTTTTTGAGTAGTATTTCTTATGTTTTCCGAAACGAATCAGATAAAAGTTTTACTACGGTATAGCATTTTCTTAGATCTAGTCAATGAGGCATCACAGGGTGGGTGGTATTATTTGAAAATGTTCTGTGGATTAACCAGAACCTAAGATGTTGAATGGGGAAAGTTACCTTACGAGTCATGATGTTGTATAAACGTAGAATAGTTTAATACCTCTTTTACTTCGAGAAATGGAATATATAATACGTTTTCAAACTCACACCTTAGATGTTTAAATACATACAAATTAACGTATGGATGCGAACCCATCCAGTATGTGCTCTTATAAAAGAGTTATCTAATTAATTGTAAGCATACTCAAATGCGAAAGCTTCGCTAACTCAAACTTGAGATTTGAAGAATATAATGAATGAGGTTGTGCAGAGTGTGGGAGTCTTAGAACATGAATAACATAAACTTTTGCAAAAATTAATCTCTAAGTCTTTACGAATATTCGCCATCCTAATGAGAACAATTTTGGCAGTTACTATGAACGGAAATCTTAATGAAAAGTTATTTTAATTTTGTTGTTGTGCCAGTTTCGTAAAGTTTGTTACGTTTATTTAAGCGTTGAAATTCGGGGTAAATTCATATAGTGTCCATGACATGTTAATAGGGTATGCAACCCAACTCACAAGCCAAGATTTATCTGGTTTCTTATGGTAAGTACATTTTCAACCGTGCTGTTTTATTTGTAAGTCTACAAACACTTTGCAGTGCGAGTAAAAAGTGTAAGGGCGCTGATCTAAATCCTTAAAATATATCAGCGAAAACATTTTAAGTTTTATATAAAATACTGAAAAGTTGTTTGTTTTTCTACATTTAATGTAGCGTTTTCGTTATTTTATTCAAAAATATATCAGAGTTAAAATCTCCTTAAGGATTTGTTTAAAATAATGCTATATGGAAGTCCGTATGTTTACGAAACGTTTATATTTGCTCGTATTGATACATTATATTGGTGTTGTGCGAAGTCTTGACTGACTTGTTAAGAAATACGTTATTTGGGTTGCATAAGAGATCAATATTCTTCAATGTGTCTAACACCTAGTATTAAAACAATTTAATAGATTGTTGTAAGTTTAAACTGTGTTTGTAAATAATAGATACAGCCTAGAAAACATAAGTTGTAGCATTTTTAATGATACAAAATTAATATTTTCATACATTCTACTAGCTCTGAACAGTGTGAATTGCTGTATATGATTTAAAGTATTGATGTGAGCAATACAAGAAACTAATTTCTTAAGATATATGATATTTGGGTTGCAGAACAGATCAAGCATCTCCAGTTTGTCTGATGAATTACCATTTAAAAAAAGTTCAAAAATAGATAAAATTAACATACAGAATATAACTATAGGGTGTAACATTTTAAGAAAATTAGTATTTTTATGATCACTGATTACAGAAACCAAAATAGAAAGAGAAACTGTTCTACTACATAGTTAAAGCAGTCATGAATACGTATTAAAAACATACCTTTACAAATATATATCTTCACTAAAATGTAAATATGCAAAGAAATTTACGAAGAACTTTAAATTAAAGCATTCTAGTTACTCGAAATTTATGTTTTCATACATTCTACTCAATGTAAAGATAAAAACGATGCTCAACACTTGACGTCTATGATTTCAGTTAGTGATGTGAATAATATAAGAAGCTAGTTTTTTTGAGTCGTATGCCATTCGGGTTGCATAAGGAACCAAACATTTCCAAGTTGACTCGATTTACTTTCTATTCAAAAAAAAAACGATTGAATAAGCTGTTCTTATTTTGAACCACTGTGGTTATATATACTAGATAAAATTCCGAAAAACTTTTAGCGGTTTTCAGACAGAAGATCAAGTTTTTCTTCATCTACATTTCTAGATAACTTCAAGTTTAAGCACATTCTATCACATAAAATTAGTGATTTCATACATTCTACTGCCTCTCAATTTTGAAAATATAAAAGTGATGATCAACACATGTTGATTACTATTTAAATTAGGATGTTATTAACATAAGAAGCTAATTTTTTATGTCATATGTAACTTGGGTTGCATAAGAAATTAAACGTTTCCAGCGTAACCAATGAATGGGTTTTTGTTTAAGAAAAGGATTAAATAAGCTGCTCTTATTTTAAAACGATGTGGCTATATCATTTCATAACCATTGATATCCTTTTTGTCCCACTGCTGGGCATCGGCCTCTTCTCTGTCACGTGTTTTTCCTCAGCGCTAAGGTAGAAACACGGGGCACCTACAGTTTGACGTCGAAACCGAACGACAGAAATTCCAGAGCAGGTTTTTAGCATTAAGATCCCACGTCTGTAAGTCGCATTGGGAAATTGTGTGTGGTGGGTTGCAGACAAGATTGTTATAAATATGCATAATGCTGCTTAGGTTTTGAACCCAAACCAGAATCGACGTTTTACTCAGAAAGTGAGCGCTCTACCAACCGAGCTACCACCACACTATTAGCTATATATAGTAGATAAAATTCCAAAAAAGTTTTAGCTGTTTTCAGGCAGAAGATCAAGGTCTTCGGTAGCTACATTTCTGCATAACTTTAAGCCGAAGCATTTTTATTACATAAAATTGGCGATTTCATAAATTCTACTCCCCCTGAATATTCAAAATATAAATATGATGATCAATACATGTTGTCTATCATTTACATTACTGAGGTGATTAACATAAGAAGCTAATTCGTTGGGTCATATGTAATTTGGGTTGCATAATAAATCAAATGTTTCCAGCATGACTGATGAATAGGCTTTTATTTAAGAAAAGGATTAAATAAGCTGTTCATATTTTAAACTACTGTGGTTATATGTATTAGATAAAATCCCAGGGATCTTAAAAATTTTAGCTATTTTCAGGCAGAAGATTAAGGTGTTCAGTAGTTACATTTCTGATTAATTTTAAGTTGAAACTTTTTAATGACACAAAATTTGCCATCATGCATTCTACTCCCGCTAAATATTGAACATATAAAAGTGATATTCATGTGATAATACAAGTTCTCTATCATTTAAATTACTGTAGTGAGTAATATACAAACTACTTTGTTAAGTCATAAGTTATTTGGGTTGCATAAGAATTGAAACATCTCCAAAACTTCCTCTTCATTTCAAAAAACGTTTACTCAACTATTTTTTTTTTTCATTCGCCCTGTTACACTATGACTCACTTAACGTGAAAGCATTTTTAATGAGAGAAAACTGGCGTTTTCATACATTTTATCTGTGCTGAATATTGTACAGATCAAAATAATGCTCAGCACATACTGTCTATGATTTAAATAGTGTTGTGAGTAATATAGGAAACTATTTTTTTAGTCATATGTTATTGGGTTGCATAGGAGTTAAAGCATTTCCAAAATTTCTTTAAGCAGTACTTTTTTTGAGTCGCTGTGATCACGATACCGTTAGCCATTAAATATCCAAGAAACTGTTAGTTAAAACATTTTTAAATGGATGAAGGTAATTTCTTACGTCAAATGTTATTTGGGTTGCATAAGGCATCTCCAGTGTTGCAGCTGATCCTGATATATTTAAACACGCATTTATTTATTCTTAATCGTTCTTATTATAATCACAGTCAGGATATTCTAAATTTATATTCGATTAATTTGCGGTTTCGTAATTAAATTCTATTGCACAAAATTAATATAGAAATAGTCTGCTATGTGGTGAAATTGCAGATGAACATGGACATTGAAAGAAAAAGTTGAAAATCATACAAGCAAAAATGTTGAGATCAATCCTGGGAATCAAACTGATAGACAAAATACGGGTGGAAATGGATGATAGATCACTTCGGAAGACTAGGCGATAATAGATAAATAGAAATAGTGTCAAAATTGAATCCAAAAGATCACATTAGAAGAAAAGGGACGCCCAGACTCAAGATGGTCAAATGAGATGGCAGACTTCATGGGGGAGAATTGGTGGAGTACTATCCTAGATAGGCAGAAATAGAGGGACGAAAGGGAGGTCTTTGACCAACAATTAGATTTCATAGCTTATTAATAATAATAGTAAATGGGGCAATTTCACACTCTCATCGAACACCGTCAATCTTTTCTAGTTCTGTAAAAGTTTTGAGGAACATTTTAGCCCAAATACACAAAATACGAAAAATGCCCGCAAAACGTTAATTTAATTTTTTCCAAATTCGAAATTAACTGCTGCTAATCCACGTTTCCATTCGTTTACTCGATATGTGTGTACATCGTTAAATGAAAATGCTGATTACCAGGTTCGTGGTGTTTATGATTTGATTTAATGTTTCCTGTGTGATTTACAAATAACTATAATAAAAATTCTCTTAAATATTATTGTGGCAGTTTAGTCTAAGCAAACATGTTGTTAACTAGTTGAACTAGGTTGACCATTGTGCAATCACAAATTACTGTCACAAAATCTCTGTTACCTTGGTTAGTTGTTTGTTTTGATCGGGGGAGATCAAAGACGCGATTTTCCGAGCATCTCTATGCATTTCAGCTATCATTGTATCAGTGTACACCGTAACTATGCATTTGAACCCCTATTTGGCGTAGATCCAGCTTGAGCACAGAACCTACCGCCTTATTCCTTATCCAACAGAAGGCGCACTTTATGATTATCCCCGTCAGAGAAATATCCCCTGCCATGGCTGTAACCGAACCCAGTTCCCTTGGATCTGTAGGCAAGTGCACTAACCACTAGACCTCGGCCACTTTGATTAGTTACTGTCGACTTGCATCTTTAATTTAATTAATTTTAGGGAATTTTTGTTGCTTGTACATGATGTAAACATGAATATTCAATTGATTTGGTTTTTCTAATCATTTGATACATTTTTTAAGTATCTTCTGCTTTAATTTATACGGATCTTATCTGAAATGTCAACACACTGTGGTATGTACCTGAATTGAAAATCGTTATGTTAAAACATTGGCAGTGCCGTGTTTCAGGTTAAAAATATTTTTTCATACCTTTGCAATACGAACAGATAGGAAACGTGTGCCTACTAATTATGCAATATTTCCCGAAAGCTAAATGCTTGCCCGTGCATGCAATAGGGTTAGTACATACTCCAATTTAGCTTAAGCGTTGTCCGATGGGATATCAGAAAACAACCCCGTAAAGAGCGTTTCATTCGAAGTACCTATGCTAACAATAGCCACTAGTGGAATACAATTTCAATATTTTACCATAACCCTTTTTATCTCGCAGCAGGAATGGAACCCCGTATACACCCATTCAGCACATTTCAGTGAAACACTCTAAGCGGAACGAGCATTCAACATATGAATACAACTTCTTCGCTTTTAATACCCTCTTAAAACTTTCCTATCTGCCCTTGACCGTTCTGAACCACTCAGAATGATATCCCAATCCGCGTTCAGCCTTGGTATGTCATAAATATACATAACATTCCTTACACAGAGCCAATTCGAGAACACTACTTGATCGTCAAGTTCCGTTCTAATTTCTCATTATACTTCCCTTTACGCTCAAACGCAGTAGGTAAATAGAATTTCCTTATATAGCTAGCTATGTTTTCGTTTAACTCCGTCTAAAATCAGCGTACATTCGAATATGTCCCCGGTTAAAGTCTCCGCAAAACGCTCCCTCGCGTGTGACCCGTCGACATTTGAGAACCGTCAATATTTATGTATAGACTGATAAAGTTTATAGCAAGGTAGTGGCAGAATCGCCTCAGCACTTCGACTTTCAAATAATAGGAAGTGGGGCTCCATCCCAGGAGGTTTGCGTTTAACGGAACGACCGAAGAATCAGCACTTCAGTTCGCTTGTTTACAAACAATACTTTAAGCCGTTGAATATTGCCCTGTTTCCCTCAAGCACACTCTAAAACGCTTAAATTTGTAATTGTGTCGAGATGATCATTGAGATAAATCTGCAGACATCTCGACTTCCTATTGTGCTTGTAAATGGTGTGCCCTAGGAGGAAATAACACCGATCTGTATGGTGTTCCAATACAAGATTTATGGATCTTTCGAAGCAGCATATGAAGTTTCAAAATATATAAGAGGGCTTACATGGAGCGGATTATAATACGGTAACCCTTCTAGTGCGGCGCTTACTAATCCTGTTAGTGTTCCCTACAACTTTGAACTTATCTGCTGTAGGCTTTATTAGTAGATTTATGCATTTCCGGGTTCTCTGTGCAAATTGTTAAAAGCTAATACTATCCGTTTTGATATAGCACCAAGACAGTTGTAAATGCGGGTTATAACACCAATCCGGAAAATTTTCAAAAATCACTTACAATCAACAACACTTCCAAATACTCCCAAGTTTATGGATTATTACTTAACACTGTAGTGGTTGCTAAGGTTCAACTAACAAACTTATGTTTTCTTATAACAATTATCCACACATACACACTTAACACGGATATATTAACATTAAACACAGAGCGTTCAGCGTAGTCTGAGCAATGTAATATTTACGTAATGCGGTATAAATGCAACAACGGGAAACCCGGACTTTATCGCTTAGAATTCCGGTGGTGACGGTAAACACGTACCGGTTAACAACGGACTTGCAACTCCGAGTGTGAGCGTATCAAAACCGACAAAGGGTGGGGACAACGTTAAGGGTAGGAGCTTCGGTAGTGGGGAAGCATATCGATTTTGTACTGAGGGCGAAAATGTACGCTGGTGTCTAGATTTTGTTGTTCCAATTTTTCAAGGGAGGACGCGTTTGTTTTAGGGCCTAATTAGTAAAAGAATTCCTTGTAGGGATACCCTGTACGCATCAGGATCAGAATGCAATCCATAGCTAACTAAATGGGTGCGGTATTGAACGACTCGGAGTTACGAATCTTACACTGCCAGGCGCTACAATCACGCGCTATATGTAAGAAGAATGTCCGTGCACATCAAAGTATTTCCATTTCTACCAAAGTATTGCTGGAATATGAAACAGATTTCTTGAAACTTTAAAAGGCTTTTTTGACGCGACACTCACGTGCTTCCGACCCGATGATATTTCAAGGATAAACAGCAGCGACTTTAACAGTATGACACGTCAAAGTTCGTTCTTGCAATATAGCCACCGCGGAAAAACTTGCAACTTTTCTGTATTTTTCTACATTGCAATTATGTTAGGAAGTATTCAATCTTGGTTGTTTGATGTTCGTAACATGATTAGTAAAGAGCAACTGTATATTTCTATCTCTAACTATTTTCTTTACTGAATATCGTACCAAATGATGCCTCATTATTGGAGTTGAGCAAACGCATCATTCATATTTTGTTCTCTTCTTTACAGTGCGATGACATACTACTTATTTATATTTTACTTTATAGGAGCACACAAGTCATGTTTTTTATTAAACAAAGAATAACAATTTCTTAAAAGGGTTTAATATTGGTACAAACTAGTACGAGGGTGATTCATCATTTATGGCTGGATTTTTAGCTGAACGCTAACACACGTTTCTGTGCTCAGTGAAATTAGGGTGGGGTCTAAACTGCTCTTATAATATGTGGTGTACCGTTTTTCTGCCGATTAAACTGTACTTGAATAGAGACAATGATTAGTTGAGGACACCGTGTAGTTTCTCTTAAAATTAACACCGCTACCCTCGTTAACGTTTGCGTAAACATCTATCGTTTCCGTAAAACTCTGTAGAGCAGTTTATCTTTTAGCGTATAAGATAACTAGTTTCGCCATTATTTTCTTTGCTCTTTTTTATGGCACCGTCTGATCTAATTTTGGGTAATATGACGCCATCGCCTAGTAACGTTACCTTAGCTACCTCTGTATCTTGTCTCTTCTCTTTGGAAGCGTCGACCAAGCACGAGTTAGCTTTTTTGGCTTCCTCTAACCTGACGCCTACTTAAGGTATGAATTATCCATATTTTGAAATATTATTGAAGATTGTAGGCACTCCTTGTATAATTAAGAAAATGCTTCGAGTTTTGAGACGTAAAAGTAGTTGCATGTTTAATAAATAAAGTTACCTTCTGTTGCCAATTATTTTACAAATTAAATAATTAATTATAATTGTATTGTAAACTCAGCTGGCATTAACTATTTTATCGCAAATGTTATAGTCAGTAGCGGCTCGAGCAATAAATTTAGACGTCTTTAGATCTTTCCATGTTTATATTAGATTTATAACAAGATCTTTTGCGGTCTTCGTTTGAATGCTTTTGGCATGCAACCTCCTATTTAATATGTCTGTAATCATGGTGTCACAACTTATGACTTGTTTCTGTATATTTTAAAAAATACGGAAGTACGGAGGAGGCATAACAAGGTAGGTTCGCTACTCCCCTCAAGCTGTTGGTCTTAGGTCCTTTCACGAAGATTTTTGTTTAGCTGTGATATAGATCGGTGGCGTCGACATATTCTGACCTACCTCTTCCCGGTAATCGTGTTTTACGAACCTTCTCTCCTGCCGAAGTTACCCGAAGAACCCATTTAATTGGTTCGTTGTGGGATAACGAAAACGATCGCATTGATCGACTTTGAAAACCCAGTGTATTGTGAATTTTTATGTATCGGTAAGTATAACCCTCCTAATAGGTGTACCATATTTGTTAATAGCATAATAAAATGTCCCGACAGATAGTTCAAATTAACTTTTACGCCTAAGCTTTCCCAAGGAATATCCTGCTGAAAATACCTAAATTATATTTTGGAATTATTGGCGACTATACGGTGTGTCCTAAAACGTATCGGCAATATTTCAAGGATGCTTTCCAGAATCGTAACGAATTATTGTTAATTTCATAATTTATGCGGCGAAAATTTTAGTTCACGGATTTCTGAAATACTGATCTAATTGCCGTGATCGCGTCTTTTGTTTGGTAACATTTGAATATCGTTTTTAGAAAATTATTGTTTGTAACTTGTCAGTTTATTACTGTGAAACTGAAGTTATCGGCTTCTTCTTTCTATCCTTATTGCCGTCGTAATTCACAAGTGATTCACAATGCAAATGTTATTTTTAAAAGAAGAATATGCAGATATTCATTACGGTATGTGTGATGGAAATGCTTTAGCAGCACAACAAGAATATCGTAGAAGATATCCCAATAGAAGACTGCCTACGCGTTTTCTTTAATATATATCGTCAGCTGAGGGAATACGGCACTTTCACTGCAAGACATGCAGTTGGCCAAGGAGTTGTCCGTAGACCCATAAACGATGAAGAACAAGTTCTTGATTTATTACAAGAAGATCTGTCTTTAAGTGTGCGAAGAATTGCATTACGTACTGGAATATGTAGAAGCCTGGTTTGGAGAATAATAAGAAGTGCCCGCTTACATCCATATTATCATCAAAGAGTTCAAGCTCTAGGTAATGATTTTGAAGTTCGTTTAAGATATTGTAATTGGGTACAAAATAATCAAAGCCTACCGCATATGTTATGGACCGATCAATTGTTATCACAATTTTTATGAATGGGTTGCAGAAAATTCACATTTAAAAAGACCCTCGCATTTTCTACATAAATTTAATGTTAATATCATCGCTGGTATTCCTAATGATCGTCTGATTGGACCATTTGAACTGCCACACCGTTTGAATGGGGCGAATTACGTATATTTTCTAGAAAAATTTGTACCTTTATTACTAGAAGATGTGCCATTAAATATTGGACGTGCAATGTGGTATCAACACGATGGGGCACCAGCATATCAATGTCTTCGTATTAGAGCTTGACTTAATCCACATTTTCCGAGAAGATGGATTTTAGTAGGAGGACCCGTAGTATGACCACCACGTTCGCCGGACTTCTCTCCATTAGGTTTTTATCTTTGGGGTCACATGAAACAGTTTGTTTATGCAACTGAAGTGCACACGGTAGAAGAATAACCCCAAAGAATTCGGCAGGCTGCCGATATTATTAGGAATAACTCAGCAACATTATTATGAACGCAGCTATCTCTTCTGCGATGTGCGGCTTTGTGTATCGAACACAATGGAGATATTGTTGAACATTTCTTGTAAAATAAAATAATAAAAATGTATTTAGCAAAGATCGATTTCATAAAATTCGTTGAACAAAAAGTTTAGCTATATAAATTATGAAGTAAACAATAACTCGTTAACGATTACGTTTAGGACATACGTTTATATGGACTTTCCGACCCTAAATAGGTTCTGGAATTCATCTTTGAAATATTACCGGTACGATTTGAGACACCCTGTATACTTACATAGAAACATTCTAAAATTAACTTTTTTTAGGAAGGGGAGCTTGTTTGCCGCAGAAAAACATGTGGCGGTAAATGGTGTGCAGCCAATGGAACCCAACCAGTAAGGACCTAAATAGAAACTATTTTATTTTACGATAGCATTTTAATGATTTTCAACAAGTTGTTAAAAGTTTTGATTGAAATTGTGGCCAGGCTGCGGTAGATTGTCAAGAGATTTTTAAGATGCTAGAACTGGCATCTTAATTATCTGATACGAAAGCTCCCTTTCGGACATGCCAGACGTTATTAAATAACTGAAAACCGAAATACTACTTAAATATTAAGTAGTAACATCTTCTGACGTAGAAAGATGTTTTTCCAAGTATAAAAATATGTACATGGGAAAATAAGAGCAACAGTTTTCTGATTGACGCAATTAAAAAATACATCACTATTTATTGTAATATTAAATTGCAGATAACTACATAAATGCTTTCCTGGGCAATTTTGTCTATTAATTCTGTTCTCTTTGTATTATTTCGTATGCGCATACATAAATGCATTTTAAATGTAACTACATACTTTATTGCTGTCGTATTTGCCTTGTGTATACTATGAATGTTCACATTTAAACATGTTTAAAATAATTATTAGTATTTTTGCGAAACAAATGGGGTCACTAATAAATCCAAAATAAAGTAAAATACTAATTTGCAATTCCCCACAAGCAACCAATCATTCGAAATTTTATATTATTTGTTTATGTGTTTTCAGTGCTTATAGCACATTTCACGGGAAAGTACAATCCTACTATTCCGAAAATATACAACCTATAATACTTATTACAATGTACTGCTTTATCTACATTTTCATTTGCCGGTTTGTGAGTGGAGATATTTATTGAATTAAACCGCTACCAAGTATACCAATCAGGCATATCTGATTCATAATACGGAAGTATCTTGTAATACATACATTGATTTATTGATTGATTTGAAAGAGCGAGATCTAGGAGCGGTTTTCCAAGCATCTCTAAGCACTACCATCATTGGCTTATTGTACACCCTAATTAAGAATTTTGCCTATCTGGGGTAATTCCAACTCCAGTAGTGATTTTTAACGTGTCACACGTCGTAGTGGCACGGGAGCTACGGCTTTACTTCTTATCCGACATAAGGCGCATTTTCAGATTTTTCCGCTAGAAAAATCTCGCTGACCTCAGCCAGGTTCGATCCCGCGTCCCTCGGATCTAAAGGCAAACGCTCTAACCACTAGACCACCGAGGCCGGCTAATATATATATATATATTGAGTTGCGTATTTTTGAAATAGTAGTCTCGCACTTCTGTCTATTGACAAATGAATTAGGATTGGTAATGAAAGCTGATGTGGTGCTTCGAAACAGTTTCATATCGTGTTCTTGCAACTGCCCGGCCGGTGCCTGTGATTGCAAAATGTGCATGTTCCCTTTTCCTACAGTATTTTCTGTTTGAAGTGGTTAAGATAAGATATGACAGTACGGGTGTGTGACAGTCCTTCTTATCTTCAACTGTAAACCTTCGTGCTTGACTTATGGAGAGACTAGCTACGTCAAAGGAAACAGCATATAGTATTTATAGTATGTCTACCAGTCGATGTAGGTACATGTATTATGTCTGTGTGTTCAGTTCTTAGAATTACATTAAAGGTGGCAGTAATCACATTTAAGTTTACTGTTGGTAGCTCTTGTATACCACGAACCGTAATCAGCTCGTAGCCTGACGTTTTACGGTTGTTTAAGTTTTTCTTAGTTGCTTCTATAAGTTCTCTGCAAACGGAAGGTCTGATTGGCAATAGAAGTTATCCTGGAGCTTCGAGAGAGTTTCGTATGTCGTCGTAGTCAAAATGTCCATCTGGTGGTAGCATCTGCTATTTTTTGTAAATCCTTCGCCACTGTTTGTAATTGCGCATGGATACTACGGGGAAAATTTTTCTTCTTCTAGGTTTTAGGGAAATATTTGCTACTTGAAATCGATAAGATAAGATAGTACAGATTGGAGATAGTCCTGCTTATCTTCAACAGTAGATCTTAAGCCAGACTGTATCGAAGGACTGGCTTACATCGAAGGAAACTGCAGTGCAATAGTAAAGTATTTATGGTATTGTCCAGGTGATCTACTTGTTATGTAGCACATTCGTTCCTAAATCTGAACTAGTAATCAGGGACTAATTGCATTTAAAGTAAAATGGGAGTGAGTCATTTAGGAAAAACATTTTTAAATTGCTTTGAGATATTTGGCAAAATATTAAGGGGTAACATTTTGGTGGTTTTCCAGGTTTGTTTATTAGAATAATTAGCAAGATCATCCACTATGCCAAAAAATCGCAGTTTTTAAATAGCATGAAAATCGGCGGCGATTATATTTAAGCTTATAGTTGGTAGCTCTTTCATAGAGCGGCCCAAAATCATTTCGCATTTTTTGAAACCATTTTTATGACACCTCTGCGAGAGAAACTTTTGATTGGCAGTGAAAGCTAGTAGGTGCTTCCAAATAGTTTCGTATATCATTTTCGTCAAACTGTGGTGGTAGTAGCTGAAAAAGTTTTTATAAATATTCCCCAACTGTGTATCGTTTCTCATAAGTCATAGCTATTACGAATCAATGCTTCGTCTTCGTCTTTATTCTATACCATATTTGTAGTTCGGAAAAATAATATAAGATGAGACATGTTTCAAAAATCCATCACACTAGCCCCCACAGAGGTAACGACTGGACAAAAGACAACATTTTTCGTAACAGACCGGTAACACCGAATTATTACGCACGGGTAACTTACTGCAGCGTTTCGGTGTGTTCACCACGGCTAACTCGTCTGTGAAACGGGTGTGGATGAATCCACAACAATATTCTCAAAAAGGCGCCAAGATACTTCACCAGTAGGCGTGCAGTGATTCTTACGACCTACCTTAACGGATCGAACTAAAAGTCAACTCTTCACAAGGAGAATAATACTTACGGATTTCAACATACAGAAAAGAACGCAATAAAACACTAAAGTGAAGAGAATACTGTAAATTAAGTCTCTATATTTTTAAATGTAATATAATAGAAATTTCAGAAAGGAAGTCGGATCAACATGCACCAGGTGTTAGATCATCAAAAACTGCTGACACTCAAAAAGATATTGATAAGGTCCATGATGGGGTACTGAGTGATCGAAAAATTACGTTCGAATACATTGCTGAGACATGTGGCTTTCCCGTTGAAATCGTTGAGAAAATATTACACGAGGAATTGGTTCCGAAAATAGTCTGCGCAAGATGGATTCCAAAAATGTAACCTGATCATAAGCGTGCCATGTTTCTCACTTCTGCGAGCAGTTTGAGGTTAAGATTTGGATAGATTTTTGTAAAGATTTGTAGCTGTAAATAAAACCTGGGTTCATCACTTGATTCCTGAGTCAATATGGCAGAGTATGGAATGACGGCGTCGTGATTCTCCGCTCCCACGAACATTCCGCGTGATTTCGTCGGCCGGAAAGATAATGGCAACAGTGTTTTGGGATTCTGATAGAGTTTTTCTTGTTGATTATTTACCACGTGTTCACACAATAATGAAAGACTATTACGTAAAACTCAAACCTATAGTTGTAGTAGTAGTGAGGCTATACATAAAAAAATGCGTGGTAAATAGAAACGGGGTGTTTTGCTCCACCAAGACAGCGCCTTTGATTAGAACGGTTATCCACAATACCACATTTGAAGTTTTAGAACCACCTCCGTATTGGCCAAATCTGGCCCTCAATGACTTTCACCTGTTCCCCAAATTAAAAGAATATCTGTGAACCCTTTTTTCTGACGACGAAGACGTGATGACTGAACGAGTGAACGCGTTGGTGGCGGGAAAAAGTGTTTTTTTCGAAAGTCCTCCAACCTCTGCTTTAACGTTATGCTGAGTATGTTAACGTTGTAGGGGATTATATTGAGAAATAAAGTTGTTTCAAATGTCTAAGTCATTTGCTTCTGTATCAGGGACAATAAATGATAACCCACCCTCGTAGATATTATTAGATCTTATAACTTCGACAGATAATTTTTAATTTCCTTAAATACACCTTCGTGTTAACTAACTCCATTTATTACAGATATAATAAATCTTGAAAATCTGAAAACGAGAATACATTTTAAAAATCCTTATCACGTCGTGGCAAAGAAACTAATGGTCTAAATTTAACTGCACAAGAACATTACTGTAGTGCTTTCATGTAAAATAATATTAACCTAAACTGAATCGATATTTGGCATTTTAAAATAGCTTATATATCTGTGAATGTCCCAGTGTCTGTAATTTTCTAACTTTGTCCATAAACCTCAGTCTAGGAAATACAGCAAGATATGAATAGAATCGTGCTTCATTAGGGTTTACCCCAAACTTCACGGTTGTACATATTTGTGCAACCCGATACCACCAAGTATCTGGGGATGACCTAGGTACAACAATTAAGCAGTAGCCTCCTACCAAATATAGTAATGTTATATTAGACAACAGATTTCGGTACAATTATCTTAGATATTCAGTGTCCTACTCAACATTTAGTCCCGGTTAAATCATCAAGGGAATTTGAACTATTATTTAAGCTGGATAAAGCGGATGTATATTCAAATAATTAAATCACATATACAAAAATATAATGTAACTAGAAAATTTGTAAGTTATAGGAAGTTAATGGATGGTTACTTGAATAAATTTTTAAAACACCCAATTAAACTTTAAAATCCTAAGCGACCAAACCCTTTTCAGCTTATAATTTTTCCAAGGCTTAATTGAATTTCAAATATGATATGAATATTTAGTATACAAGCGGAAATAGGAAAGTTTTTACTTGGTTTAATTGGAATGTATGTGGGTAGACCAAAGGAAATCACGTCCATAATTCCTGAAGGATTGTTTTACGGTCAAACATGAAAGATCTAGTGTCGATTTATTTAGAACTAATTTGTCAGCCTCACTCTTCCCCAGTTATTTTTACCGCCCGCTTTGGTTTTACACGTTTGCGGTTTTTACTGTCGATTTTGTTTTAAATGTGTATTAAATTCGAGCGGAGTCAAATCGGTTCCTGAATGCTTGATCATTTTTAACTAATGTTAGCTATCTTCGGGTTCTACTTTCAAACCTAAATCGTACAACTTATATTTTACAATATTTTTTACAAGGCTTTGATACAATAACTATAACTACATGACATAGGAGTAGAGATATATATGTTACAGAATATAATTTATATTAATTTAGTTAATCAATCAAGTCTTGTTGAAGCTTACACTTCAAGCAGATGTGTATACTTTTTTTGGCAAAGATTTAATTTTGTAGCACTGTCACAGAGAATTATGTTTTCAAAAAACTTTTGGGTGATCTTCCTGATAAAGTCAGTTATTAATGAGATCTGCAATTCGTTTAGTACTTGTGAAATACATACAAACCGCGGACACTTGATTGCGAATCTTAACACTTTATTTAGCATAGTCTGAAGTTTCCTGAGTGAAGTCTTAGAAGTATTGGACCAAACATGACACGCATAAGTTAAAATTGATCGGAGTATCATTTTATAACGAAGTACAGCACATGCAGTTCGAGGGAAAGATTTTCGATTAATTAGTGGATTTAGGATTCCTAGTCTGGTTTGCTACGGACCAAACGAGTTTTTCCGGCGACCCGCAACCGGATAGGTGGAAAAAGGCCTACAGTTTAGCTCAGAGGAGTAGGGGATTCATGGAAATAGCTTACGGGAGGAAATCTTCCTGGTCGTGTACAGAGTAGGTCAAAATTAGTGGGCGCCACTTTCCAAATACAGCTGATTGTAGGTTCTCGTGGAAGGCCGGGAAGCCAGCAGCTTACGGGAATCGGGCTCACCTTAATTGTGCCTCCCTCCTGTTTATAAAGCTTGCAAAATTCGTACACACACAAATACAGAACGTACAATAATAAAAGAGGCAGTAAATTTTAACACACATATAAGTAAATTATTAGAAATGACAAAAGTATAAAAGAATGACAGCCAATGGTGATTTTATAGTTCCAAATTATAAGCTTTTAATTTGAACATTCAAACCAATAAAAACTCGCCGCCGCGGGCACACGTCATTTACATTTTCCAAACACCTACGTGGCCGGTGACGCCGGAGCTTACAGGAATGACACAGTATATATAAAAAAAATTCTCTACATTTTCCAGTACACAAAAAAGACAGTCGCCAGCTTAAAAGTCGCTTCTTGTTACATAAAAAAAGGTTCAATCCCTTGACATTTTGTAAGCTGACGCGCTTTCTTCACAGCACAAAAAAACTTAGTTCTTTACCTTGAATACAGCGAGACGGAGCCAGGCACAATGTTGGAAGTATTTTTCCAGAAGCAGGTCAAGTCTGGGGTATTTTTAGGTCCAAAAAAGAAAGATTTCGTGACATAACACTTGCTGCACGACCCTCGTACTTCGCCGCACCAACGGCACAGATACAGGAACAGCGAATGGGCTCGATACTATTCCGCCAAAGGCGATCGGCTAATTCGCAACGAATTGCCTTTTCCGGGAATAAATCCAGCGTGTTTCTATAAACCCGACATTTGTCGATAGTTCTGTTTTCACCCCACGGTAAAACAGCGAAACGAAAATCACACATGATGGACACCCATCGAAAAACCCAAGCCGCCTCTGCAGCACTCAACTTATTTACAGCCCCCTTAGATGGAATTGGTAGCCCGGACTCATCGAGGATGTAAATCGGACTTCGTAATTTCGTAACGGCCCTCGTAGATGGGATGAGCGACCCGAGTCATCGGAGATGTTAAACTGACTGAAGAACTCACGCGACACGCAAACCTGCATTCCCCAAAATATTGCAACATATTACGAAACACTTCTAGAACGAAATTGACACGTGCGACTTCCGAGAAATATACTGCTCAAAAAAAGTTTTGCATCATAAGCGTTTTCAGTGATGACTAATTTCATTTAGATATTTTGTGGAGAATTGAAAAGTATACATATTCTGAACAAAAGTCGTAAATAGGTATTGTTTACTGAAACAAAATCTGTTAAATTACAACAAGAAAACGTAAAGTTATGAACTGAACACTTGAACACGTCTTGTTTATTACGTTGATTTGACCTGTTTGAGCTGTGTCAGTAGGACGTGTATCCTCCACGAACATCTAGCAGTGCCTGCACTCTTCGCGGCATACTTCCTATCAAGTTGTTCAGCACCTCTTGTGGAAGGCGATCCCATTCTTCGACAGCTGCCTCAATGACCTGTTGACGGGTTCTGGGAGGATTCCTGCGCTTACCAATTGCGCGCTTTAGCATATCCCAAGCATGTTCGATGCAGTTCATGTCAGGAGATATCGCAGGCCAATGCATCCGGGCTATGTTCGACTCGTGGAGGAAATTTTCCACAACTGCAGCTCGATGAGGTCTGGCGTTGTTGTCCATGAGAATGAACTCCTCTCCAACTTCTTCGCGAAATGGATGCACAATTGGTTGTAGTATCCCGTCTATGTAACGCGGTCCCGTAAGAGTGCCCTCAATAGGTACCAAAGGGGTACGTCGTCCTAGCATTATCCCTGCCCAGAACATCACTGAACCTCCCCCGAACTTATGAACTTTTTGAACATGCTGAAGCCTGGCACGTACTCCACGTTCTCTCCATATCCTTTTGCGTCGACTATCGGGATGAAAGGCAACCCTGGTCTCATCTGTGAACATCACAGATCGCCAGTCTTCAAGTCTCCATTCACGATGTGCTTGGGCCCACACACGACGTGCCATTTTGTGATGATTCTGTAAGGGATTTCGGCGTAGAGGCCTTCTCGCATACAGAGACTTATCATGCAACCGATTTCTTATTGTTTGCGTGGAAACATACACTCCAGAAGCCAGCAGTAGTTCACGTTGAAGCTCAGTAGCATCGAGTGTGGGATCCCTTCTGGTACTCAGCAGAACAAAACGGTCTTGAGCAGCCGTTGTTTTGCGAGGACGACCTTCTGGGGGACGGTCCATTACGGAATGGGTTTCTCTGTACCTCCTCCATACCCGCGACACGTCACTTTGATTCACCCCAACCCAGTTAGCAATATCTCTTTGGTTAAAGCCTTGCTCAACCAAAGCGACTACGCGCGACCGATTAAATGTCGTAATGGTGTGCCTAGGCATTCTTGCAACTACATGACATTAATGACAGCATTTGTGAGAGAACTCTTGTTGCCTCAGTAACAGTTAGATATTATGCTTAAAGCAATTTCTTTCAAAATTAGCTCAATGCCAGGCATTTCCTCTTGAATAAACGTAAATTTTTGAGATACAGGGTTTTGGAAGCTTAACCAGTTCAATGTAAAGCTCGCATAGTCAAACTTCTGTAGCCTTTCTACATTTTTGTTAATATGCAAAACTTTTTTTGAGCAGTATATTAGGAAAGCTATGTTTAAAAGCTAGCACTACTAACAAAGGAATTCCTGGAAATCTTTTTGAACGGAAAATCTAGCCTACAAAGGGAAACTTCGAAATTGGCCTCGTCATAACTCAATCTTTAAGAACAACAAAATAAACAAAACTGTTAACATACAAACGGTAATTAAAATAACGTTTTTAATTCCTATGAAGCGGCAATTAAAGTACGACATTAATCCAAACAGAGTGGCCAAATTTAAACGAACATAAGATACTCATTGAGTTTTTTAATGTAAATGGAATCTTCAGCTTATTCTCGTATGTAAATGAACTTCCAGATATTTTACTGCCGAATCGTTGGGGTTCCAACAGACGCCATAGTTATTTATGTAATTACCGGAATTAGAAGTATAGTATAACGTTTCAAGGTGAACATTTTTCCTTGGCGTTTTTGTGTAATTATTTTGATTTTCCATTTATGAAACTATTTGTTCGTAACGTTTATAGAGCTTTCTAGCTGTTCTGTAGCGTTTTGATGTGAATCACTCTCTTGTGTTCATTACGGAAGGAAGATCATGTACATACCTATATGTTGAACAAAGTTGGTCCCAGTAAGCTTCCTTGAGGTACCCTAGCTTTGATAGATTTAGTGCTGGAAAAGGTTGCTTGAATTCGTATCCGGAACGTTCTATTGCCCAGGAAAGAGCTTAGTATCTTTATTCAGTAGGTTGGTATATTTAGTTCAATCATTTTATATAAGACCCCTTCCTGCCTGACCTTATCAAGGTTCTGCCCAGGTCCATAAACAAGATAACTTTATACTTCCTATCTTCAAACCCTTTTCGTATTGTCTTGGTAATTTGAACAATTTAGCAACGAACCTGAAATTTCCTCTGAGAAACCGAACCGAAATACCTGCAAATTTCATTATCCAATCAAGGTAATTCAATATAAAATAAAGTTGACCCGATGCAACAACTGCAGTGCCCAAAAAATTTGGCTGAGTGGAAGATTATCAACAAACAGGCAGACAAGGTGTTGGCAGTACCAATGGCGTCCTGGTACATGGTAATAAAACGAAAACATGTCCCCTAAATTAATTCAGTAATAGGATGGGAAAATCATAAGGTTTGAAACTGTCATTGAGTGCTTCGATCAAAGTATTTGTTCATTCCATTGCATTCTTATGTCTATGAAACGGAACAAAATACTTCTTGCAACGACGGAAGTCCTTGCCAAACAAACTGTTTTATTGCTTTCCATAATATTCGCCTTTAAGATTTATAGACTTTTGCATGAATTTAAACCAATTCTCGAAACATTGTTTCCACTGTGAAGTAGGTATCTCAAAAACATAGTTTTTGAAGGCTTCAACAGTTTCTTGAGGTGATGAAGAATGATGCGACATTTTCGGTTGTTTTTCCTGATCTCGTCGATGACTTCTGGCATACAAATTATTGTATACCATTCGGCATTAACTGTTCTTCAGTCCACTGAAGGAATAGTTGCGACATGTCCAGTACAACCGAAGAAACAAGCGATCATTTTCTTCGAAGTGCTTCGTCATCGAAAAACTTTTGTGGGATTCGGTTCATCGTGGAACACCCTAACAGGAGATTGTTGCTTAGTTTCCAATTCATACGAATATATCCAAGTTTCGTCACCTTTTACGACGTTGTACACGGATTTTGCAGTTCCTTGCTCGAATTTCCTTACACCATTTAACACGGGCCTTCTTTTGAACTTCGGTCAAATTATGCGCAATCCATCGTGAGCAGATCTTTTTCACAGCTACATGTTCAGGCAAAATCGAATGTACTGCAGTCTTCGATATGCCTAAGGATGCCTCTATCTCACTGTAAGTCACATGTCGATTTTCTTCGATGTTTTTTGGAATAACAACCGATTGTGGTTGACCTTCATGAAATTCCTCGCTGGCGGACGCACGCCCATGATGAAATTCTGCAAACCAATTGTGAACACTCCTTTCTGATAGCGCTTCATTACAAAAAGTTGAACAAAGCGATTCTATGATCTTCCACAAAATTGCTTTTTTTAAACGCTCACTGTAAACAAACTACTCGGTCAATTTCTAAGCCGCCACTGTTTTCACTATAACAAATGTCAAATTTTAGGAAAAGAGTAATGACACATCTCAATAGCGCCACCTAGTGGTCGTTTGTAGGCTTAAAAGACTGCCCTCATAATATAAGGTTAACCCTAGAAGGACCAACCTTTCTTTAATAAACAGTTGGACCAACGGAGGTTAATAAATGTCCACACTCTATTAAAGCGTACATCTACATTTATTTATAAATTAAATAAAAACACATTCTTAGTTGATGAATATTCTTGCGAAACCACTACATCAAAATAAAAATGTTTTAACACTGGCATACAGTATTTTTAATCAGATCCGTCGTGACAACTTGGCAATTTAGAGAAATGTTGGATCCTTTGCTATGCACATACATATCTGAAGTATTTCCGGCATACAATTGTAGTTTTGGATAGCTTGTGGGTCTTGTCCTTATTAACCGGGAAAGTTTACAAGAAGAATGACATCTTGGTTTTCCAGTTAGGCGTGTCTGTTCTTGACAATTTTCGCTCTAATATAAGCTCAACAGCCTTGATTGCGTGAGATGCTGACCATTGATAGGTGCCATCATCTAGTAGATCATCCTCTGGGATTAGTATTACTTTCCTGTAGGGTTTCGGTGCTTTCACGTTTCAGTATGCCGACGCGACCTTCTATTTCACTCACTTCTGATCTATTCCCCTCCGAGCTAAGGTCTGACATATACTCAATGGTGCCGTTTACACGTTCAGCAGCAACATTACACAACGTGCTATGCTCTATACAGGCGATTTGGGTAACATACTATTTGTCTACAGTTGGCCCAAGGGAAAGTACTTAGTGTCCACCAGAACATTCTAGAACCATAAAGAATATTTACTAATAAGGAACACAATAATAACTCGTAATATCCAATAAACTGTTAACATAGCTAGGATGTCCAATTTTTTGGGATTCTTTGAAAAGAGAATGGCTAAAATACTGACGAAGGAAAAACTTGTGGGTACTTTCTAACCACCCGTTGGTCCTTCTAGGGTTGATGCGCACCGTTGGTGACTACCGTGCTGAAACAGAGGCAAGTTCCGGCAAATTTCAGCGCGTCCGAATGGGTGTCCTTGTAACGTGCCGTTAATTCCAAGACACGCTGGCGTTGACTATAAGAATTAACTGGTTTTAATTATTTTAGTTGTATTGGTTAGTTTAATACAACTAAACAAACAAACAAATAAACACTTATACTAGAATTCTAAAGTTCCTAATTTTTAGCTACAAACTTAACTAAAGATTAGTACTACACATCTTTATTTTAGGTTAACCTTATATTATATTTAATTATTTGTACTAACCCGCGGGTTTTATAACTCTGTCCTTTAGTTTCCGGTACGAGGTACGTCAAAATGGCAGGCTGTAGATTCTCGGCGTCGGCGGCTTTTTTGTGATTTGGCACCTGTGTACGGTTTTCCACTGCAACTACTTGTTACTACGTGGCACTGATCTAATTTAGCACCATTTAATCAAAACTAAATGGTTCGTGGGTACCACTGTGGCTAGAATGCTGGCGGATCGTTTTATTTTCGTCTCCGCGCTATTGAGGCAGCCTTTACTTGTTGCCCTCTTGGATGCGTCTCTCTGGAAACTACCTTCGCCCTCTACCGGCACTGGTGGTTAAGTTTGACCGGCGCCGCGGCGCGTGATTTCTTAATATTTAAACTTAAAATTAAACATACATTTTTTTGATTGGCCAGTACACTATTTTAGTCTAAGTACCAACGCCAGTTATGACTCATTACATCCTGTGTCAACAAGGTAGAACTTGTATTTTATTCTTGTATACATAGGCGTAGCTACAGGTCTATCTATGTATTTACCGAGGAAGATGGCTCAGAGCTATAGCGTTTACCTTTCGAATCTCTGGGCAAATGCCGGACAGCATTATTCACGAAACCTCATTATCCATATTTCTTAGTCTTTCTCATCCTTACATTCTCGTTACGGGATGAAGAGGAATTAAGTAGAGTTGGTACTTCTAAAGATGGTAGTATCAAATGGAAATCAGACCCTGCACATCAACAAGGAAGATCGTCAATTGTAAATGTTATTAGGGCGAACAACATACGCCGTTTTCATAATTAGTATTCTAATGAAACTCTGTTACTACAAGCAAAAAAAAGTAAACTCGCCGCAGAAATGCGTAGAACAGTCCAGAGGTCATTGTCAACTAGAACTGCTGAAGTAGAGAAAATATTTGTGTAAATCTCACGCACATCAGTATTGTCTAGAATGTAAAACAAACAATCGTTTGGTCATTATACCTATAACTTTTAGGGAAAATAATGCGTTAGTCAACTTTTGCTGTTGCCAGGAAAATACTTGATTAATAAACGTCGAGGGTTAATTATACATATAAACACTTATATTACCAAAACTTAAGGAAAAACATGATTTGCAGAAAGTGAAAATATTTGCTATAGTAGAACAGATCATGGCGTCTTGATATAGAAATCTAAATATGCTTATAAAGAACTACATCTGCATGGGTTTTCGAAACTAAGCAAATAGCCATGTTCAGAAAACAAGCCAGTATTTGTGGAATATGGATAAAAGCAAAGAAATCCAGCAAACAATACCAATACGCAGACTACATTCCACAAACAACATTGCACATAATCAGAAAGCTGCGCGGAAGCTTATAAGGGAAGTGCCAATGCGAATTCACTATCATCGAAATACGCAATCATAAGAATTCATGCAGTACCTACTACACACTGTACACAACATTAAGAAATACCAAGAAATATTAAGCAGGGAATATATTTATAGTTGATACAGTCATTATATGTATGTATAATGGTGAAATACCTGTCACACTTCAAAGACATCAGTCTACTGGGAGCGCTGCCAGAACTTTTTACAGGTATCACAGAGACCTAAATTTGTAACGCTTCAAATGAGCGGGGTGTAGTCAACATTCAGGAAAACAAATCCAAAAATACCATAATTCGGGAAATAATAGGAACACCCCTAATTTGTTTCATAATGCTGACCACATAAGAGTAAATCATATTCTGAAATTAACACAGAAGTAGAAAATTCCTTCACTTTAAAAACAATCAAAGGCTTAAACACGAACAATAAGACTGAAGCAATAAATAGAATTAAACGGGCCAAATAAACACACTAAGAACACGTATCTGAAGGCGACAGCATTGATCCGCTCCTATTTAATCTAATAATGGATAGGATAATCGCCAAAGTAAAATCAAGGAGGAATACCGAACGAACAGCGACAAAATTGAAATTGTTTCTTATGTTGAAGATACGGTATAATTTCGGAGAGGAAGGATTGTTTACAAAGATGTTTTACGTATTCTGGTCGGATGTTAACATTTTCACTACGATATTGGTAAATTAGAAATTGTCCTTTAGCTAACTTATTGAATTATTACCACATGTATAAAAAGATTTGGAGATATATTCACACGTGTAGGGGAAGGTTACGAGAATATGTTTCAAAACAAAGACGAATAGTAAGAAATGTACATATTGACAGCCTGGGGAGAATAGATGCGATTATACATACTGATATATTATGCAAATGTTTCAATTATCAGAGAATCAGGTTTCAGTTTAAACTTTTTCGTACCGAGTGACAAACAAATTACATAACAGAAGCAGATTATTAGATTAGATTAGATTAAATTCGTAATGGGTTAGCTAACCCAGTTTCCATTTCGATTCTATGGTATCTTGTGCGCTTCGATCTTTCCATATTAGATCTGTGATCTCAACGAGTTGTAGGATGTTTTTTACGAGGGTCTTATGTGCGAAGGTTGTTTCACGAAGTGTTCCCCGAATAGTTGCTTTCTCTTGCAGTAAAGTGCTGGATAGTCAACGATTATGTGTGGGGCTGTTCCTCTTCCCCACATAATCTAAAGAGTGTCTCCTCTGTATGAGTCCATTTTTTTTGTAGCTGTCAGTGCCTTGTTATAAGTTCTACCAGTCGTCTACTCTCAGTTCGTCCTGGATGGAGAACGTCAGGTGTGAGTCTGTGCGAATGCGTTTCAGTTATTTCCTTCACCAGTTTTTGTCCTTGTACTGCCTCCCAGTAAGAAATATGTTGTGTAACGATCCACATTTTACTGCGCCCTCAATGAGTTGTAGGATCTTCCTTACGAAGGTCTTATGTGCGAAGGTTGTTTCACGAAGTGTTCCCCGAATAGTTGCTTTCTCTTCCAGTAAAGTGCTGGATAGTCAAAGATTATGTGTGGGGCTGTTCCTCTTCTTCACATAGTCTAAAGAGTGCCTCCTCTGTATGAGTCCATTTTTTGCAGCTGTCAATGCCTTGTTATAAGTTCTACCAGTGTCTAATCTTAGATCGTCTTGGATGAAGAACGTCAGTTGTGAGTCTGTGAGAATGCGTTTCAGTTATTTTCTTCACCAGTTTTTGTCCTTGTACTGCCTCCCAATGAGAAATATGTTGTGTAACGGTCCACATTTTACTGCGCCCCAACGAGTTGTAGGATCTTTCTTACGAAGGTCTTATGTGCGAAGATTGTTTCACGAAGTGTTCCCCGAATAGTTGCTTTCTCTTCCAGTAAAGTGCTGGATAGTCAAAGATTATGTGTGGGGCTGTTCCTCTGCTGCACATAGTCTAAAGATGTCTCCTCTGTATGAGTCCATTTTTTGTAGCTGTCAATGCCTTGTTATAAGTTCTACCAGTCGTCTAGTCTTAGATCGTCCTGGATGAAGAACGTCAGTTGTGAGTCTGTGAGAATGCGTTTCAGATATTTCCGTCACCAGTTTTTGTCCTTGGACTGCCTCGCAGTGTGAAATTTGTTGTGTAGCGGTTCACAGTTTACTGCTGTTAGGATACTTTGTTTAGTTATACCGAATAGAGCTTCAGACCCTACAAACGGTGTAGCTGTTTTTGCGAGGAAATCTGGTTCAGACATTCCCTCGATAGTTTAGAATTAACACAAGGTTATTCAAGTGCTTTTAGAGCTGCTTGCCTGTCAGATAGAATCCTTAAGCGTTGTTGGTTGTATCTGCGTTTTGCATTTTCCTGGATACATTGTATAATTCAAAAGATTATAGCTTGAAAAACTGCCGCTTTATTTCCCAGAAGTACATTAACGGCCTCTTTTGTATTTAGGCCTTATGTATACCGACTCCTGTGTCTTTTGTTGTGCAGCAGCCATCTGTGTACTAGCCCTCTTGGTAGTTGAGGTAGGGTTTCTTGGGCCCAGTCATTGAGATTGTATCTCACACTGAAGGAGTATTCTGGAAGGATGTAGTCGGTACCCATTTTAAGGATGGGGTTACCTTCCACCACTTCCTGCATCCGTTTGCGACCATATCGTCCCTAGCTGGTATGTCCGTTGCCGGAAGATTTCATTCTTTCTGCTCCAATCCAAGCTAGATTATTAGAAGTAGATTATAATCGATATCAATTCGAAGATTGCAGCTTTGTGTTGATTTCTTTGAAGTCTCTCGTGTGTCCAGGTTTGTAAAATATATTCTAGCTCAAAGCTACTTCTCTGGAAACAATAAATACACTGAATTACACAACAGGTAGTGACTTCTGCATTACCTTGTATTATTTTGCATTTCCTTACTAGTCGTGTTATTGTATTTCCAGAACCTTCTGTACTGCTTCCTAGCAGTTTTATCCATTTGGCATTTTGCCTCTGTTAACAAATACATATAACATATCACAAGAACGTTTATTAATTTCATTATGTATCACCGAAGTTGTGATGCAAATAATTCTAACTGCTAAATTAGAATTTTCCAAATTAACCTAAAACAATAGAAAGTAATCATACCTAAAATATTAATTTCATAACATTAATTTCTTCAACTTCAGCGATATAGAAATTTCATTTGGCAACGTACACCATACCTCAAAGCTAATGCAATCTTACGGAAATCAATCATTTCACTATTTAAAAAAATAATTCTTGCAATTGGGATTGTAACAACTCTTCTTTAGTGAAGAGCAACTAAAAATTCCGTCATATACATATCATTCTTAAAATTCTACCAGAAAATCATTAAAATACAATAAAGTGGTGTATGTACGTTTCATCGCTTTGGTTAAAGCCTACCAAGTATGATTTACAATAAAGGTACTGTAACAGAAAGGAGTACCTAACAAGTGTAATTGTAATTCGTACGGCCGAGATAGAGCCTGATGTAAGAATTTTCAGGTCGCGCTAGCTCCTATGACTTGATACGACAACCACCGTAACGGTACCCGGGACCATCGGCTTCAACGTGCCCTCCGAAGCACGGCCGGTCACTGATGCTGTACCACTAAACGGGCCACCCACTCTACTAGTGACTCGGGTCTGGGTTGCTTAACTTTAGTAACCGTTTGACCGGCACCACCAGCGTTTGACTATGTGACCGACCCCTAAGAAGTATTTGGATATCATATACGCATTAAACACCAATAATACTGCAGGTATACAATGAAACGGAAATCTTACTATAGAAATGGCGATATACAACAGAAGACCTTAGTATGACAACAAAACTCTAGCACTATTGAGTACAGTAATGGGTGAAGTCAACTATTGGGAGAAGGTGAAAGGTAATTGATACCGAATGGGTAACAAGTGCATTAAAATAATATGGTGTGGCAAAACCAATATTTCTACTTACGGTAACTTACGAGATGAAAAATTGGAAACTATGCCTACAACATAGAAACAACTCCAGAACGATCGAGATGTGGTATAGAAGCACACTTCTAAAGCGGAAAGAAATATCAGGACTTAATACGGTAGTATAAGACGTTATAGTGGTCGCCAAAAAGAAGCAAGGTATATAAATAGGTATGACTGAGCAGCCAAGAAAAAGAAAGAAGTAGTTTGACCTGGACGGCTTCCACAAACTGTGATACGTTCTATAAAATCTGAAAGATTTTATTAGCCTTGAGCGCAAAGCATATGGGATGTACATATTACCAAGCAATGTGGCGAAATGACATCTAACGCCGAGCTGCGAATCTAGCATGCAAGTTTCCCGAAATGGACAGATAAAAACATCGCTTGCTAAATCACCTCCTAGAAAACCAAACAAAGGGCGGCACCAACAACCAACAAATTCCACAGATACGGAAAAAAGAAGAAGAAAATAAAGAAAAATATGCCTTAGTAAAACTTATTTGAGTATTATCTGCTCCCGCAGAATGAGGATTTTTAATACTATTAAACGAAGTTTTAAGTGTACTAACAGCATCTAGCAGTGAAAATTTTCGGTTGTCACATGAAAATTAGCTGTTCGTCTTATTGTACCTATCAATACTAAAAATTAGTGTTACCGGATTACCCTATTAAAGAGACGTTATAATTGCTGAGAACTACATATTTGTACTAGAGCGTTCGCCGTTTTCACCATCCAGTACGCCAAAGATTTCTGTCTAGTGTGTTTTCTTGTGTTATTTGTTTGCTCAACTTTGCCTCACGTTTTCTTACGTCTTGCGGTAGGGGTCCATTTCCAAAGTTTTCGTGACCATCTACTTTCTTCCATGCGGCTGAGATGTACATGCCACACTAGTATTTTTCTTTATAATGTATGTATTATTTCCTCTTCAACTTTAATATTATATATTAAATATATGGAAGTGTTGAGACGCTGCAGCCTCTTCTAAGGGCATCCATTTCTAGTACTTTCAGACTTAGATTTTGCTTTTTGTTCATTTCAATACATATATGTATACATACAATAATCCGATAGATTCTTAGTTTTGTCCTGTTTCTGTCTTTTGTTTCCCTTGCGCCCCTATACACTATCGAGTTGTAGTATAGTTTTTCAGCCCTGGGTCAATCTGTTTTATATCTCATGTTCACAGTTTAGGTATCTGTTGAAGTTGAATCCAAGGTATTTAACCTTGGTGCGTCGTTCGGGTCCTTTTCGACCCAGTTGCTGCTTTATTTATCGCCTAAACTTTTATTACTTGTTCTAGATATTTGAGCTCTTAGGACTTTAGTTGTAATTAATATAGCTTCAAGATTTTGTAATTAGCGGAAAAATATTTGTTTCAGGTTTTTAGTAGTTTAAATTTACACACATAGGTTGTTTGGGTCACTTTTGTCCTCTCCTCTTTAAAACCCGGAACAAGCTGAAACTCGCATAATTCCGTACAGGGCGGTGTGAGTAATGGCACCAGGTTGAGACCTGTATGTAAACCTCTTCAGTGTGTCTTATCCCACAGTGCTTGTATATCGTTCAGTTAGTGTTGAATCTTAGTTCTGTGTACGTCTTGTGCGGAGTAACTTTTTTTTATTATGACTTCAAAACAATCAAAATATGTGCCTTCTTTGACACAAAAGCAACTAGAAGAAGCAATTGATGATTCAGACGAAGAAATATTTGATTTGCAAGATTCCTCTGATGGATGGGATCCATCTGACGAAGAGGAGTGCTCTGAAATTGAAGATCATATTTCTGTTTGTTCGGAAAGTGACTCAGAAGAGGAAGAACCAAAAATTTCAAATGTCACATCCGAAACTATGTTATCGAAAAACAAGCAAATTGAATGGTCCTCTGAACCTCCTATACATCAAGGGAGACTTGCTGCACACAACGTTCTTACAATGACACCTGGACTTACTAGGTACACCACTTGGAGGGTGGAAGACGAGCTATCTGCTTTTATGCTTTTCTTCCCACCATCAATTGAAAAACAAATTTTAGAAAATTCAAACGTGGAAGGTCGTCGAGTGTATGACACAAATTGGAAAGATTTGGATGCCCAAGATTTATATTCCTATATTGGTTTATTGATTTTAGCAGGGGTTTTCAAATCTCGCAACGAATCGACAGAAAGCTTATGGGATGCCGAAAAAGGTAGGAGTATATTTCATGCAACAATGTCTTTAGAGAGTGTCAAACGAATTTCTAGAATAATAAGCAGTATTAAACCAAACAAGTAAAAATCCTGTAATTATACTAGATACAATAAAACAAAAGGGACAGTCGACACCTTGGATAAAGCAGTGATGTGTTATACAGCAAAGAGGAAAACAAACCGTTGGATACTTATCGTCTTCTATAATATAATTGACATTAGTTCTTACAATGCCTAGGTTTTATTCTTGAAAGTAACTAATAGTTGGGGTTCAAAAGATCGTCGAAAACGACGACGTTTTTTAGAAAATTTGGGCATGTCGCTGGTAAAACCACAGATTGAAAGAAGAAAGTACCTTCCTAGAACAAAAGCCGCAAGGGACGTTGTTGAAAAAGTAAAATCTGCTACAGCAAATGTTCAAGATAAAGCAGCTTCAACATCAACTCAATCTAGAAAGAGGGGGAGATGCTATATGTGTAAAAAAACAGACAACTCTAGTTTGTGCTGCAAGTGTGGAAACTATTGTTGTAAGAAACATTTAGAGCAAATATGCACACAGTGTTATAAATAGATAAAATGATTTTTTTGCTTTTATAAACTTACTTTTTCTTCTGTCAATTGTAAATTTCATTTACGTGTCCTTTTCTTTACTAAATATTCATTTTTACATTCCGCATTGCATATATGTTTATTCTTAGTTCTTGTCTTTGTTTTGAAAAGTATTGTTCAATTTCCTTTTACGAAATAAATGGTTGCTCTTTGTACACTATAGAATGTTTACTTTAATACAAAAAAGAAGCTAGGTGATATTAACCAGTCATTTTCACGTAATGGGTCGTTTTGGACCCGGACACCTTATGTGTGTAGACAAAACGAACGACGCACCAAGGTTAAACTCTTCACATTGTCTAATGCAGCTTCTACCTAAATCAAAGTCTTCTCGATTTGTACCTACTGTGGTATACTCTGTCTTCTCAAGATTTATTTTCATACCAAACTCATGTTCGTCTCTGAACTTTGTTGTCATGAACTATGCATCCTCTTTGTCGGCGGCTATAATAAACTTATAATTACATTACATTATTTTTAGTTTTTGTTTTTCCTGGTTCTTCTAAAGTAAAGCAATGACAAAAAATTATATAGTTTAAAAGGGTAATCCAAAAATTAGAATAGCAGTCATAGAGTGTTTGATAGATTTGTCTAGTGTAGGGACCGAACTATTGAACTTCCAGTACACGGTAAATCAATAATTTGGAAATTCCACGAACAGCAGCAACTTGCTTAATTACTTTTGTGGATTTAGGTTACCTAGACGAGCTATTCGTTCCGCCTATTTTGCTAACACTTCGTAATACATTTGTAACCGATCCTGTTTACATTTCTTATTAGATTTCTTACATAAGGTATCCGAAACGTTTTACCTAAATCTATATTGTATTCTTATTTATTATTCTTTTTCGGCCCTCATTTTTACAGTGTCAGATATAGGCTTCCACTTCCTTTTTCTAACCGTCATGGTACTGTCTTTTTCTTATCCATGCAAAACCTGCTACATGTTTCAGATCGTCCTTCCATCTTGTTTGAAGTGTTTCTCTTGTTATACTTCCTAGCCATGGTTACCATTCTTGTATCCTCTTATTCCCTGTCGTCTGATTGTCGCGTAGTGTGACCTGCCCATCTGCCTTTTATGCTTACTACGTGTTCCTTTACATATATAGGTTTTTGTGTAATATAAGTGTTTCTTGCTTCATCTTTCATCTTTATGTTTAGCATCGGAAGTTTCATTTCCCTATGTGTTTTACACAATTTATCCATTATATTCTTTATTAGCGTCCACGTCTGTGATGCGTAGCTCTTAGCTGAGAAGGGCTAAGACACATAGGCTAGATACATATCTTCTTAGTCTCAACGCAATTTTCTAGTAAGTTAAGATGTGTCTCTTTCTTTCGAATGCTGTTCAGGCTTATTTAACTTATCTCACCATTTCTACTATCATAGATAATATATAATCTATAGTCTAATCTATAGTCTAATATATAGTAATTCAAAGCTCTTTAACCGGCCAAGTTTCGATGCTATCGAATGCCTTGTGGCAAGTAATGTATATTCGATTTCTTCTGAGAGTGCTTTATCTCTTACGAGACGTAGCGATCTTCACTCCTATGCCTATGTTGCGCGTTTAGAGTGCCACAGATTTAGAGGACCTACAGATTAACGTGGGCTCCGAAACACGGGAAGTGAAAACACTTCTACTCCAGAGAAGTTTTACTAGGCAGAATACATCGTTGGTTTGCCATTGTCTTGCGAGGGAGCACGGCCGTTAAAAATCCGATGTTCCGGTACTGGGAATTGAACCCAGGACCTTCAGCGTATGAGTCTAACGTGCTTGGCACGGCCGCCTCTATATTCGATGTAGGGTTATTATTCTGTTGCAATTTTCGATGGGTGCTCTAATAGTTAAAAAGTCACAAATTCTACAGTTTTTTCTGAATCCTGCTTGATCTATTGACTGATTTAATTCAAGGATGTTTTCTAGTTCGTTATTAATTATTCTCGTAAATGATTTGTCTTCGTATATCCGTGGCAGTAAAGGTATGGGCCGGTAATTTTCTACAACGTTTGTTTTCTTTCTTAATAAATAAGACTGTCGCAGAAGTGAATTTGGCAAACAGTCAAGAAAAGAAAACTAGAAATGGTATCAAAATTACAAAGGTATTTCTAAAAATAATTACTTTAACAGATCAGCATATGCTTACTGATGGTAATGAAGGTGCTTTCAAATAGAATCTGGTAGTAGTAACAGAAATATCAAAGAATAAATATTGATCCGGGGATCAATATCGCTGTGTTACAACATCCTCAGATTGAGATATCTTAACCTACTGCAACATTTAATAAAATTCTATTAAGCTACCCTGAAAATATGTTGTTTGACCACAAGTACGTCATAATACGAAGTAAATTAGTGTTTCCGATCTTGGTATTGGCATCGAAAAGCTATACAACTTGGTTCTTAGATAGCAAAGCTGGTTATTTTGGTCGATATTCAGCTTCAGAAAGGCATAGAGGATACTTTTCAACCTTATTTGTGCATTCTTGCACTGTAATTTAACAAATATAAATAATGACATAATGATTTTCACAGATTTATACTCAAATGTAAATTTGAGAATTTAATACTTTTCTTTTGAAAACATTATGTTCGTATAAATGTCCTTATGTGTATGGGGAGGTTCTATGTTAATTTTGATTAACATTGACGTTGTTTTTAATACTTTATTTATAATTTAATGTAAAAGTATTTGTCAATTCAAAAATGCTTTATCATAAATATGCCGAGTAAGATATCAAATTCTTTGAAATTTTGTAAGGAACGCAATGGTGCAATATTAGTAATAAAAATGTTATTTTACTTTATTGATATTTCGAATTGGTTTGGTCATACTTAAGCCTTAATCCTGATTGGATGCATCCCTTTGGGACATTTAAAATTTTTTTGTATATATTGGGGTTGCTAGGTAACTCACTAAAAAACGACGAATTTTGTCTTGTAAAACAAGTAAGTTGCACTTTGATCACAAGCCGAGAGTACGCTAGATTTGCAGCTCCGGTAAATTTGAATTTTATACGTTAGTGCTTTTGAATTAAAATAAATATATTAACGTTTATTTACGTATATAAAGTGTTTTCTCCACTTACGATCGAGATTTTCTGAAAATTTCGGAAGAATCCCGATTTTATGGAAAAACAGAATGTTGGCGTTAGTCGCTCGTCAGTTTTTTTTCCACTCATTTTTTGTTGATGGGCTGAACTTCAATTTAACTTGACAAGTTGACACAAACTTCAATGTCCTTTGTGGTAAATTTAGAACATACAAGAAATAATAAAAATAATTAAATATAAATAAATATATAGAAGGAAGTGCTTGGAAATATTAAAATAAGAAATTAGATTACGAGAAGAAACTACAATACGGAGTTTTACCTAGAAGCAATTTGGAGGTTAGGACCTTAAATTGATTCTTACCAATTTGTAATCAATTAATGATGTATCTAGATTGGAAAGAAGTGTTGAGAGCTGTATTTACTTACGCGTGGCGGAAATTTGGATACAACAAAGAACAATTAACTGCATTAATTTGGTCAAACAGAAACCTGGACAACTGCTTTGGATAAATCTATCCTTAAAGAACTCAACATCCAACACATAGCGGTTATTACAGTTAATTGAGTAACAATGTTTTCGTTACCTTGGACATGTAGTAAGGACAGTCGGCACAATACAAAGATTAGTAGTGGAAGGAAAAGTAGACGAACGGCGGTCCAGAGCATGATGTACAGATCAGTAGAAAGAGCTTATCGGCTAGGTACTATAAGGATCACTATAAATGGTAGGAAATAGACAAACCTGTAGAGGAAATACAAGTCTATCAAACCAAGATGTCGCCACACCCTCGATGGGTGTATGGAGTGAAGAAGAAGACCCCAACTTAATGCAAAACTGTTTTGAAAAAGATTTTAGAAGCAGATTGAAAGGGAAGATCTTACATTAGAACTACAATTGGTAAAATGATTTGCAAATGTCTGGTAAGCTAGCAGAGGCATTATATTGGTTTAAAACTAATACTGCAATTGCTTACAATACAGTTAGTACACTAGCGTACAGATAATAAAGTTTAAACGTATAGTTACACAGTTATATATCCTTATTATCTATGCTAATGTAACTTCAATAATGAATTTGAAACTATTTAATCAAACATTAAATTTGCATCTGTAAACATGAACGAACTTGAAACATTGCAGTTTTACAATTTCATGAAGTGTAGGTGAAATATATATTGGATTGGCATTCAGGAAGCGATGAAGTAATTGGCCAACACTCGCAAATGCAATTTGCTGTGGCACGAGGATTATTTTCCAAGTAGAAGCAGCCAGTGTATTGAGCTTTTGATACCAAAACAAGGAAATGCATTTTATTTTATTATACAAGGATGGTAGAAAATTGAATATAAAGCTTGTGCAAGTAATTGTGTGGCGAAAACATTTCAAATTGGAAAGAATTGGATATCAGTTTTGAAAATATGTATATTATTAGGGTAAATACAAATTACGTTATATTCCTGCTTTTACTTAGAAAATTATGTATAAATTGAAAAGTATGGTTGGTATTACTTCCTAGACGGGACAATTAATACAGAAGCTAACGTGGTGAATGAAGTAAGCTTCCTGATTGCTCCCCCAAAGCACTGGAACGACAATATGATATAAACCGATGCTCTTTATCAGACCAATTTAATTGAAATTATCTATACTATATTTCACTTTTAGCAACTCCATATCTAGTAGTAAAATACCCACCACCGTAGCATATGAGATTAATTAGGATCGACTAAATGAAGTATTCTATAAAAGTGTGGAACAAAGCCAAATATTAAACTAAAAGGAGTTTTGCGGAATTTCAGAATAATAATGTAATGTGAAGTATCCCTCTACAAAGATATGGAAATCAAAAATGAAAGCAGAACTTTTTTTTTCAAGGAAAATTAAGGCGGAATTGAGTTTAAATACGTTTATTCATAAAACTTAAGATAATACATTTTATTTAAATTGATAATTAATGATATCTTGTATGAGTGGGCCGTTGTAGGATTTGGTCTTCTTCAACCCCGAGCTTCCTTCCTTCCATCTGGTGGATTCTTGCTTCTGCTTGTGGACATGTGATTGGTGGTCTGCTTCTTTGGATTTTGCGTTGCGATGGTATCTGTAGACTAATGGAAGGCTGTAAATGTATTAACAATACTCATCGCATCGTGAGCGGGGTGTTTTTAGCGAGGTCAAGGAGGTCGTCTGGGAGATTTCGATATAGATTTGAGAAGATGGCTGTGGGGGTGCTTCAGTTTCTGGTGATTCCGTTGTGGCGTCTGGAAGCAATTAGGAAAGTTTCTTGGGCTGTGGGATTATTGCCGTTGAGATTGTGGGTGATGTAAGACTTTTGAAGTTTTTGGAGACTGCAGCAGATGCGGTGATGCCTGATTTTTCGTTAATCAGTATTCTGGGATATCGGAAGTCTAGCCTGAAAATTCGACGAAAAATCTGTCGCTCGCATTGGCGGATTTGTTCTAGTGCACGACGTGGCAGATTATTAAGGGGATGAAGGTGTTGTAAATATGGTGGAAGGTGCGAGAAATGCAATCTTGAAATCGTCCTTGAATCTGACGGAGGTAGTTGGAGCGGTTGCGAACTTCTACGAGAGTTTTTCGGAGGTCTGGTAATAGAGTGCATGTGTGAGAAAATTCCGAGATATTTTACTTGGTTTGAGAGGGGGACTGGTTGGTTACTAATTGAAAGATTGGTGAAGTAGGGGTCGAATCGTGGATTTCTGGGCATATTGGGGCGCCTGAGAAGAATAGAATTGGATTTGTCGACATTAAGTTTTAGCCGCCACTTGCAAGTCCAAGTGTGGATTCTAACGAGGGCTGTTTGGATTTCTCCGGAGGCTAATTTAGAAGCATGTAAGGAGAGCCAGAAGGCGGTGTCCTCGGTGAAAAGTTGGGTTTTGGTTCTGGCTTGATCTGAGACTAGAAAGTCATGGGAGTAAATGATGTAGGAAAGGGGTGATAAAACTGCTCCTTGAGGAACGCCGGAGTGGAGGTGAAATTATTTCACTAGCTTGATGAAGGCTAGATTGAGATTTAGGGCGATAAGTTTGTGGATAAGGCCGTCGTGTCAAACCTTATCGAATGTACGCTCTATGTCTAGAAAGTAGGCGGGCGTGCACCGGTCCAGGTTGGCATTTTTGGTCGAGTCGGTGTGAAATTCTAAAATGGTGTGTATGGTGAATCGGTGGGGTTGGAAACCAAATTGTTCGTGGGGGAGGAGATTGTTGAATTCTAGAACTTCTCTGACGCGGGATGCCGTGATTTGTTCTAGGACTTTGCCCATGACGCTGAGAAGGGAAATGGATCTATAAGATGTGGGATTTTTAGAGTCTTTGCTGGGTTTATGACCTACGGCCCGATTTGCAAATCTTGCACGATTTAACCGGTTTTCAAGATCACTACAGCGGTTGTAACCACACGCGTATAACACAGGAAACACGATCATCGTTCACACTTTATTTCACTGCAGCTATCTCCCAAAATAACATTCTTATCATCTATTACCCAACCACTAGTGCACTGGATTCAATATAATTAAATAACTAAATTCCAAACAAAAGCACAGATATGCAGTATCAGTAAGATGCAAAACCGATTTCATATATGCATTTCGTCGATACGTCCCCTTAATTAAAGCAACTGATCTGTAGTTCGTCTCTCTCTCATCTAGCCTTCGTCGATCCATTTCTGGATGTAGCCTTCCCGAGACTCTTTACAATCCTAGATTTGCACCCATGGTTAGAACACAGAACTAGAGGATGAAATTAAAGAGACGTCGGACTACAGTGGAAACCAACGGCATATAAAAGAATAAATATACATACTCTATACATAAACCAAACTCCAGCACCTTACATAATGCTAGTTTTCTTCTTCATTCTTACACACTACCGTCCCCTCCCCCGAACCGCTTTTCGCATTACTTCAGAGGGGTGCGAGCATCCCTTACATACTAATCATTCATGCAACATGCACCCTAAACTAAACTAACCGAAATGGAGTCGCCTCAGCCGGGATTCGAACACCCCATCCGATCGGTCGCATACATATTCTTTAAACTGTCCGACTGCTTAGAATTATTTAAAACCAACGTAGGTCTATGGTCATTGGATTACATTTAGGGGAAGTGTGGGTAAGATGACGAACGGGGTAACATGACGAACGTATTTTACTAGAAAACCAGAATTAAATTATCATTTTTTGATACTAGGGTCATCTAGGGTTAATAAGTTAATTAAAATCTGTCGGCAAAACCAAGCAAAAGCGTCATGTTATTTAGCATTTGTTAAAAGACGGTTGCGGTACCTCGAGCAATAAAATTTCAACAGTTTATTTAGTATTTTATAAGAATACGTCAAGGTAAGAAAAATTTGTTTTTTGTTGTATGTTGTATGTTTCCTGTGGCAATGTTTGTTACCCATTTACTTTACTAAATTATTTTAGCATGATTTAACATAACCCAAGAAAACATTTTGAATGAGGCGTGGGGTAAGACGACGGGGACAAGATGGCGAATTCGTCATCTTACCCCCAATGATGTTTCTTACCTTAATTTTTTATTTAGCTAACGATGCCGAGAACATACAATAAAAAAACAAATCGTGGACATTGGTCCCAAGGCTCGTTGTTGGCGGCCATGTATGAAGTTCAAGAGAAAACCATGAGTTGCAATGGGGCTGCCTTAAAATATCAAATACCAGAAGCTACGCTTCGACGTTATGTTACCAAAACTAAGAAAAATAAAGATTTACCAGAACACTCTGCTAGATATCGAACTACATTCAATGCCCAACAATTAAAACAGTTTGTTAATTATGTAAAACAATTCAGTAGTCGAGGATTTGGTCTTAGTAGGTTTCAACTTAAAAAATTACCCTACTAATATGCCGAAAAAATAATATAAAACATAGACTTAACAAACAAAAGCAAATAGCCGGTCAGGATTAGTACCAGTCTTTTACCAGAACTAACAGAATTAGTCTTAGAGCACCAGAAGCAACATCAATAGGACGAATGATGGGCTTCAGTAAATCGGCATGCAGTTGAAAAATTCTTTGGTATCTTACGGGATATTCGCATCAAATATAAATTGTCACCAGAGCAAATATATAATGCAGACGAATGGGGTCTGTCAACTGTTGCTACACGATTACCAAAAATCTTGACTCCATCAGGAAATTGCCGAGTTATTAAAGTTGTATCTGCCGAAAGGGGTAAGAACACCACAATTGTATGCGCCATGAACGCAGTAGTAGCTTATATTCCGCCTTTCATTATTTTCGCTAGACGAAGCATGAAACCAGAATTTCTTCATGGCCTCCAGGTCCTCCAGGGGCTCTAGGTATTGCTCAATCTACAGGTTAGATGACAACTGAGAGCTTTGTTATATATTTGAAACATTTTGTACGCCACGCAAAACCATCGGCTGAAACTCCGATTTTACTTATCGTAGATAATCATGCTTCCCATGCCTCACTTGAGGCAGTTAATTTCTGCAGATCCAACCAATCCTGTTTTATTGGGTTTGCCGCCTCACCCAACGCATAGACTGCAATCGCTTGATGTCGCCTTTTTTTGACCCTTAGAAACCTATTGTAATCAAGCTTGTGATTCATTCATGGTAAATCACCCTGGCACTCCAATAACTGGCCCATATTTGGCGAGGCATACGGTAAAGCAGCGACAGTTAACAATGCAGTTAAAGGATTTCGTGCATGTGGAATTGAACCGTACAATCCACAGATTTTTTAAGAAAGCGATTTCTCTCCATCGGCCACAAGCGAAAGGGACAACATGCCAACCATGGTCTCTCGTGACGTTGATAGTGAGCAGGTTACAAACAATAATCCAGAAAATTCGGACGATTCGTCAGATGATAATGTTTCTTTGAAGGAAATAAAAAGGCGCGGTTTGTTAACACCACTTTTTCAAAGAAGGCTACACCACCATCTCGAAGCATCTCTGCAGCTTCATCTGTAAAGCGTGACCTATATTTATCAGAGCCAAGCCCCAGCTGTTCTATGTCGGAAACTGGCAGTTCCCTATGCAAATGAGACCCTTTCCTACCATTCAACGTTCTGTTCAAACTAAACGTAAAAAGCTTGCAGCAAGTATAATTAGTAGCACTGCTGTAAAAATTCAACTGGAAGAAAAAGAAAAACTAATAGCAAAGAATGAAGAGAAAAAGAAAATAGTATAGTTTCACAGAAAAAGAACAAGACATTTCCAAATAAAACACAGAACAAATCTATTTCAACTTCTATATGAATTATATTGTTTTTGTCTAGTGTGCAATGAACGCTACACAGAGCCACCAGAGGAAGACTGGATCCAGTGTTCAAAATGTTTAGAGTGGTGTCATGAAGTTTGCAGTGATTATAAAGGCAAAGGAGAATTTATTTCTGATGTTTGAATCTAACAGTCATCTTACCCCACATTGTTCGTCATCTTACCGTACCATGGGGTAAAATGGCGAAAATGTAATGTTTTCTTTATGATTTTCTAAGAAGCAAAATTAGGTCTGCTTAATCTACAGATACAATAAGTTGAAAGCTAAGATATAAGTGTATGCATTTGACATAGTTTTATTGTTAAATTAAATGTTTTTTTACGCAAAAAATATTCTTTTCCTTAACATAGTCATCTTACCCAAACTTCCCTACTTAAATCTTCAATTCCTCTATAAGGCGGAAGTATTTGCAACATTTTAACTACCAATATGAGTAAATATTATTTAGAACACGATAACGTTCTGCTTTGAACTGTCGCAACCTTTTAAGAATAATAGCGGCCTACAGCTTAACGTGGTTAAAGTGGTACTATGGCAAAGCAGCATGACTGCTTTCATACAAACTCTGATGTAGAACAAGAAAATTCCGTGTCCTCAATGCTGTTTAATATGATACTGGAAGTTGGCACAAGAACACCCAATGTAAGCGGAACAATAGAATCAGAAACACTCGAGTAAATACCTAACGATACTTCAAATCCACTAGAGCATAATGAGATCGACAATATCGCACTCTAACTGTAAAGCAACAGGAAAATCTAAAACTCGCGGTAAGGCGAATATAAAGGATTATTCATGCTGGCATATTAGAAGGAATTGGAGTTCGAAAAAAAATTGGTTAGAAAATTTTGCTAAAGCAGAAGACAACAGGTTCGAGAAATCCATAATCGAATGGGTTCCTGGACTAACAGGCAGATCGCGAAAAAGGTAAAAGGATTTACTAAACGTTAGCAACTGGAAACTAGTAACAGAAACAGAAATCAGTGGAAGAAAATAGCAGAAGAGGCTAAAACCCACAGAAGGTTGTATCGTCAAAGAGCTTCATCCAGCTTTTAGTCATTTACTCAATACATCATCACACTGTTTTATATCTTCACTTTCCTCCATATTAGTATGTATGTTACCAAAATAGCGGTATAGACAACCTTAGTGTATGTAAAGTATTGTTAGTTTAATGAATACTGTTAGGTGGCTGGCGAGTCGAGGGATACCAAGTAAGGGTATTTATTCCAACGTAGGTGTTGGACGAATGAAAAGAACCCTGGAGCTCGATTGGCCAAACACTGGGTTGTTGGGGGAGAAAAAAAGAGAATGTTTTTGGTTTGTAAATAAAAATGTAAAGCTGCGGAGGTGAAAATTATTCACAGTAATCCGAGCTAATCTTTAAATTCAAAATTAAGTATAAAAAATGTTAAGATTGGAATGGAATGAGTTTGGAATAATTGTAACCTTATAAAAGTAATAAAAAGTGGACGATAAATGTACTGATAATCTTTCATTTGGGACGTAATCAGAGTCAAAGACAGCAAACTACGAAGAAGTGGAAATATAATAAATGAGCGACCCAGCAATTGAGATAAACTATTATGAGAGCTAGCCGGATGCAAGGTGAAGTAATTTTAAGTAACTGAAGTTAAGGTTGAATTAGAAGTGTACGTTGCTGTCCGTACATAGCAATATGATACCGTATTTGATGAGACATTGGAAATATCACTTGCGGGATAGAATGATAACCCTGTAGTTAGTATCATAAGTAACCACTGCAATGTCCAACCACTATTTTTAGCGAAAATATATAATACAAAATATAAGCGTATAGAAAACGTAAAACAACCTACAGCAATTTCAAGCCACAATAGATGAATGGTGTAGATCTTCACAACAACGGTATTGCAAATTATAGAACACGAATACAAGGTAAGAAATGGTAGTGGCTACTGTATACTAATACCATAGATAGCGTTATTGTGAATGCACGGAAGATCTACAATTTAGTAAATATAAACAAAATGTCGCAGTTTGACGTCAAGGCATATATCTACTTCTTTGAATGTGAATGAATGTAGCAAATGAGGTAGATTTTAACAATTCTGGACATTCCATTGTATAACAAGAAAATAAAACAAAAAGAAGATGTAAAGTTTGTCACAGTGCAACGTTTTATATATGTAATAGGTGTACCGTACATATTCAAGCTGACTGTTTTGAAACTTATCATGGGAAATAACTGTATCTTACCATTGATCCGTATACGCATCACCGATTTATTCCGAAGTAATAGAAAACATTTTTTTGTGGATAATTTGTTTTCATGGAACCATAAGTGATTAAAATATAGATGATGATGATTTGAAAGAGCGAGATCTAGGACGCGGTTTTCCAAGCATCTCTATGTACTTACGCCACATTTGTCCCATTGTACACCCTAACTAAGAATTTTGCCTATCTGGGGTAATTCCAACTCCAGTAGTGATTTTTAACGTGTCACACATCGCAGTGGCACGGGACCCACGGCTTTACTTCTTATCCGACAGAAGGTGCATTTTCAGATTTTTCCCCGCTAGAGAAATCTCGCCGACCTCAGCCAGGTTCGATCCCGCGTCCCTCGGATCTACAGGCAGACGCGCTAATCACTAGATCACCGAGTCCGGCTGATTAAAATATAGAACTATTAATAATACTATATTTTTATTTCATACCTTGGCTTTAAATGGGTTAACTTAGCTCTGCAATGAAGCTCAACTTACATACTTTTGCACAGACAGAAATGTTCTACAGGTAACTAATCCTAAAAATTTCAGAAATACATAGACTGTCTTTGGGATAGGATTCCCACATAAATAAAGGCAGTCTTTTAATGTGCCGAAAAAGCGTAATCCAGGATTGACCCTCGAGTCGGCTCCATGTCAGATGATGATGATGATGATGAAAGTCGTAGAACGGTTTTCCATAATTTTGTTTTTCTTCTTGGTGGCGGGATATTTTTAGAGATGATGTACAGCCTATGATTCTAACGCTTCTTCTTCTTCTTACAGTGTCATCTCCTATCGGAGGTTGGAAACCATCACGATAATATTTACTTTATTAGCAGCGGCTCTATCAGAATCGGGTAGAAGGTACGGTAGTATATAAAGAAGCCCAAGTGATGCCATATGTCGACGAGTTGGTAATAATTGTCCGATCAAAGAATGAATTAGTAAATAGGGCACAAACTAAACAAAGTGGCAAAACAATTTGGACTGATAATGAATGATACCAACATAAAATACATGAACTGTACAAAGACAAACACTCATCAAAAATACTTGCTAATCAGTAAATATAAGGGACCTCGCTGGAGCAGTGGGAATAAGCGCTGCCACTCGAGGTCACAGTAAAAAGGGGCCGATCGGCCGCGTGTTCGAACCTCGGCTGAGGCGACCGTATTTCACTTAGATGTCCGCAGCCCCCTTGAAGTAATGCAAAAGCGGTTCCGCGGGGGGGGGGGGCGGTAGTATGAATGAATGAAAAAAAAGTCAGTGAATATAAATTTCAGAATATTCGTGCATTATACTTACTTATATGCTTACTATATAAATGAAATGCTGCTAAAAGATAATATTCTTAGAAGAAGAATGAAACTAAATATATACAGATTGCTAATAAGACCGATACTGATATACGCTACTGAAAAGGAAGCAGTTACAAAAAAAGAAGAGGAAAAACTAAGGAGATTCACAACTTCTTGCTAATAAACAGGCTATAATTATTTATTTATTGTCCAATCCCATTTTGTTCAGTTAAGTGTACGGAAATTGAAAATAAATATATTTACCATAATATTTGGGAAATCGAAAAATGCAGCTAAAAAATAACTAAACAGCAAGGCCATAATACAACAAATATAAACGTAACCTAGTCATCTATAGGTTATATGACTTGGGCTCATAAGAAGGAGTGAACAAGTAAGAATGCTCAGAAAGATAACGAATTGAAGGCCAGGAGGGAACAGAAAGAGAGGGAGACCGAGAATGAGAAGGGTGAGCAAGGTAATGGAAGATTTAAAGAAGATAGGAGTAACAGAGTGGAGAACAAAGTAAATGGACAGAAAAGAGGAAGATGTGATGATGTGAAAGTGAAAAGTAACAATCAATGAAACCAACCTCAAAATAATTATTCATGAACAAAGTCTATTCATATTATAAACTCGGCTATAATCCAACAGATCTAACGGTCAAAGAAGAAGAAAACTCATTTGAACTACAGCCCTTAGATTACGCAACCAAGAAATTCTTCTTCGTCCTGCACTTCTCATTCTTATAATCTTCCCTTGCAATAGAAGCCTAAGCAACAGATATTTTCGCCCTCATAATGATAGCCAAACTTTCAAATTTTCTTTTTTTAGTTTTTTTATCTCACATTCCTATTCCATTTTCCCCAATATTTTGCTGTTAGTTACTTTTTCTGTCCATGCTATTCCTAACATTCTTCTATAGCACCACATCTCGGAAGCTTCGATATGTTTAACGCCATACTGCAACGTGAAGTAAACGTAACTCCGTTGAACATTCGCGGTTTAATATTTAAAATAATATAACGGCAGCATAGATTTTTTTATTTTGATATACGCTATTTCTATTCTTGCTTTCATTTCTCTATTCTGGTCTAAATATTTGTATAACATGACTCTTTCTCTTGGAGTATTCGAAACTGTTAAATTGGTGTCGATGTTTTGCTTTTCTTCTATATCACCATTAGTTGCGTTTTTCTAAGGTTTAGTCGAAACGGAAATTATTACTGAGAATATTTATGTTTTCAACTAAGGGTTGTGAATCTCAATTTATCTGCAGTAGAAATGTATCATCAGTACAGCGTATATTCTTGATATTTTGTCCGTTTATAGTTATTCCAATATTTTCCTCTATTAACGCTTCCTGGTGTATGGCTTCAATGTACATATATGTATATTGAAGACTGATGGAGAATAAACACAACCTTGGTGAACATCGCGACAAACTTCTATTTCTTCTGTTGATTCAATTTTGACCTGTTTTGCTGTTTAATGCCAGCATAAATTGGTTATTATTCTAATATCTCGTCTGTCAATATTCTTCCTGTCAGAACTTCATACAGTTTAAGTGGTGGACTTTGTCAAAAGCTTTTTTAAAACTTCTGGAAGGGACGGTAAATAAACATAAAATTATTATAATTTGTAGGTCGCCTTAGAGGCGAACATGGTTGATTAGTACTAAACTAAATATTTAGGATTCTACCATAATACAAAATTTAAACAAAATCTTTAGAGCCTTCTTAAAATATTTAGTTGAACAATATACACATTTTGGAAGCGCGCCTTTTTGGAAACGGTCAATTTAAAAAACTTTTAGGCACGATGTGATTCTAATGATATGGAGTTTCTACATTTTTATAAATCCCGATTTTTGGTTTCGCATAAGTCCAATGTGGATATTTATGTTAAAATCTTAATGTCGCATCATTTCAAGATCAGTAAAATGTAGCAGTTCAAGAAAAACGTTCTCAAAGCAGCACCACTTATTGTATATTACGAAAAACTAGGTGAACGCGACTAATACATTATACTAAATTTAGTATTTACTTATAGGTCTAAATAACAAACAAGTATATTAATTAAGTAGGTAGCTGCAAATGTTTATTAAAGGTAGCGCTTAGGCTATTAGGTTCCCTCTCATCTATGTAACATTGTTTAAACTATAAGAAAGAATTTAAGGTTTTTAGGATTAGCCTTTCATTTTTACTATATTGGGCGATTCGGTTTTACGCCATGAATACTACACCACGAAATGTCAAGAGCAAATTAAAATAATTTACAATCGTAAAGCAACAGTAGAAGATGAAATCAGTAATAAGAATGTCAGAGCCTGGAGACATAGAGACCGTTCCAATTGATAAGGCCAGCGCTTTGTCAGACAAGGCGGTCCCTTGAAACCTAGTCCCACCGAATGTATACTCATTAAATCGGCATTGTCCGAATATTTTGTTAGAAACATGTTAGTTGTTGAAGTAGTGTTCGGTCTATTATTTTACAAACTAATTCTGATTGCTATTTGGAATACATTATTATGTGGGTTACAATTAACGGCGCTTCTCGTAACCACTGGCTGACCAGGAGCAGTAACAAGGCTAGACACAACATCATTCATACAATTAACACAAATAGTGGAAATGTAGTTGAGGGGTGCGGGAGGAGCGTGATGCAAGTCCAAAGGGAACCCATCACCTTCAATTAATCCCGAATGTATGAATGGCAATTTCGACACCGTAAAGTAAAAGAGGAATCGATACAGATAGAAGAAGAAATCGAATATTATTAAAAATAATACAATGCGCCTGCACTCTGCAGCAAGAAACGTTTAAATATTAAACAGAGAAATAGTTTTATTAAGGTAAATAGATCTTTGCGGTAATTAGGAACACATCAGTGATTACAGAAACGATAACGTGTTACGTAACGTAATGCTAATAGTTTCTTTAGAATTAAAATTGCAGCGGGAAGATAAAGTGCTTGGTGAATGCCACTGGTCATTTACCTAACAAGTAAAGTGCGGATGAAGTTCAGACTGCAACGTCCAGTTTTTGCCACTGCGCATCTTCTGCTTTCACCGTAGGCAAAGAAACAGTGTTTAGTTGCCTATGCTTCAATCTTATCAGTTGGAATGACCTCTACCAAGCCTAAATGATGAAATATAACAAACAACTATTTACTAATTTATATGGTTTTAACAATTTAATACCTTAAGTAATTCTGTTCTTTACGTTTAGTTCATGAATTTAAAATAAAACTAATTGTTTGTGATTATATTTTGCATGGTTACGAAACATTATAATAATTGAATAGTATTACAACTTCAATTTTTTTCTTATATATTTTATTCTGTATACATTTTGCAGTTTAAGACAATTATTTGGCCTTAACACACAACAAAGAAGTTCACATTTCAAGCAGTTTTGCAGCAGACTTGCGATCAAGAGATCATTTTTGTCCTCCGATCTTTTTCCACGACTTATATTTCCGGGGTCTTTTCATTAGAGAAGTTATAGTGGAAAAATCGTAAATAGATAGTTCTTTATATTTAACCTTATACAAACTACCGTTATAACACTAAAAGAGATACTATTGTGCAGAGTGATATAATAAGATTCCTTGGGGTAATAAGACCTAGAAAGTAATAACCCCAAGTACCTGCATGTTCCCTATTTTACGAAACATCTGAGAGATAACAGTTACTACGTCTTCTTTGTTCCTTGTTTTATATCCAGGCTGCAAAAGTCGATTGCACATGTCGCCCAGAAGAAGTTAAAAAGTAAAAATGTGTTTTTATTTATTTATACGTAGTGTATTCATTGAAGCCATTGCGTATTTCAAATCAATCTGTTGCACAATGTATTTTCAAAATATGTCAGCATGTTTAAAAACTATTCATACCAACGCCATTCAATGTAACCTCACAGCGAAGAGCCGAAGTGGAGTAATAGCGCCGGTCTGCATTCGACTGTGTTTTCGGCTTTGATGTAACTATTATTTCCTTTATACGAACTGAATATCCATCGATTTGTATTATTTTATATTCTCAGATACCCAGAAAGTATATAAAACGTGCGTAAATTTACGCACTGGATGGCCTGAAAAAAAGAAATAAGTTACACAAACTGCTGTAAACCGTTTTTCATTATTTGAAAGGTTTCGTAGGTTATTAGTAATCTGCAAATTATTAAAAAATATGATTTCTGTCAATTTTAACATGTTTTCTAGTTGAAATAAGCTTTTCCAATTTTTAATTACATTTTACCAACTAACGCTACTAACTTCTTAATAGTAGGACTATCTATAAATTTTAGTATTATGGGCTTCAGCATAACCTTACAAATTATATGTTCAAAGCTTTATCATTTACGATTATAAAAATATTTAAATAAAACTATAAGAGTTTTTCAAATCTTGATGATGCATTACCCTCAACTACTTTCATATTTTTAAAAGACTATTTACACACCCACGCATAACGATTTTAGAAACATGATGAGATGACACCAAAAGTAACCAGTGGTACAACCAACAAATCGCAGATCAAGGAATCTCATATTGCATCAGTAGCCTTAAGAAATAGAAAGCAGTAGGAATAGACAACGTCACCAATTAACATTTAAAAGTAATATACCCATTGTTAACCAATAGGTGGTTTAACATTTTTAACAAATCCTAGATACCGCAGAAGTACCAAAAATTTGGAAAACTTCAGAAGTTAAAATGCTATATAAAGGAAAAGGTAATTCAAGTGACTCTAATTTCCTATAGAAGTATGACAATAGTCTGGACCCAATTTAAATTATTTGCAAAGGTCATCGACAGTAAAGCTACAAAACATTTAAAGGATATCCTGCCACCAGGACAACTTAGCTATCGTAAAGACAGAAGCTGTGAAATTGCGATTAACCAACTAATAAACGAGATAAAAGAACCAACATCAAAGCCCAAAGGTAAATTATATGCAGCCTTTATAGTCTTCCAAAAGGCTCATGAGCCTGGACAATGGAAAACAACTATCCAATCTATTAATTCAAGATCGAAGGATCCTGCAAGGGAATTCACTAAGTCCCACATTACTATTAATATTCATGCATGATTTACAAAGAGTATAGAAGCTCCAGAAACTAATTGTATAATTTATACAGATTGCCTTGGACGTGTACTAGATAATTTTCAACGACTTCAAGAATGTTCAAACCAATTATATTTATACCGTAAAAGTAAAAAATTAATATTAGTTTAGGAAACAGGAAGACTAAGTAATAGAAAATGAGGAAGCCAACACTGGCTCAGAAGAACTCAATTTTGTTAACGAGTATGAGTATCTAGGAGGTAGGCTTGAAACAACGTTAACTCCAACCGACCAAATGAAATTTAAAAGGAAAAAGTGGCCCTAGTTATACGATCCCTAAATATTTTCAGGATTTAGAACTGAACAAGGCAATTAAAATATAAAATATAAAGATTTGATCAGCAATAACGTATAATTTTAAATCCCTATATACACTATTTACCATACAACATCTATTCTACAACATCGACACACTAAAAACAAGCTCTTCAAGAAAGCTTTAGGTCTAGGTACCTATACATGCCTCAAATAGCTTCCATCTAGCAGGAGCGGCAACGATGGGAGAAGATTTTATAGAAAAATATGATGGGATACCAATCCAAATTATCAACGGATATAAAGAGTAATAGCCTATACGAACTAAGGAGCTAGAAAGAGAGCAATATAACTATACAAGTGTTTTGGTGGTTGGTACTGTGAAGGGCCACCCGTCAAATAAGGCGACACCCGACTATATCTGTCTTTTAAAATAATTAAAATATAAATTACAGAAATCTTGAAGAATGCATGACGCAAATAAATAAATGAACCCAATTAGAATTATTCGAGTATTTATGAAAGAAACATAACAGACGAAAACATTCAAGTCTTAGTAACACGTTTGAAAAATAAAGAGTAATAAATATCAATAGGGAAAGTGAGTGTTACTAGTGAAAAATAAAAACTGTCTTGGCAAAAGTGTTACACATAAAGTTCTACATTTCATCAAGTACAAACCTTGCTTCATTCTCACAAAACAAAGTATCCAACAAATTTCATTTTTGGTTACACGACTCTAGAGAGCTTTTATTAAAATCTGCATCCTTCAGTTCACTGCTGTTGCGTTTATAGAACGCCATAACAAACCTCGTACCAAATGTTCTTGCCATTTCAAAATTTGCTATTGTTGTTGCTGTTTTGTGCGGATAAAACGCAAGAAGTTTTAGTTTGTTTCATAGTCCAAATTTTGAACAGGTTTTCAAACATTCTTAAAGGATTTAAAAACTAATATTTTTGAAGATGATTAAAATAGTGTTTTATTTGCCAGGAATATTTGCTAAAAGTAATCCTTTTAGAGAGCATTTCACAGAAAAATACTGTTTCTATCTACTACAGTAATTACAACTAAGGACAGCAGATTAAATGACTATGCGGTTAAATTTCCAGAGAAATTCTCTAAAGTATTAAAAGATGATTACATTTTATTTTTAATAAAACACAAATAATAAGCGTTTTAAAAAGTCCTCAGAGACAACGGGCCCTAATTACCGCAACTTGGCCTTTTAGTTTTCCCAGATGAAATGTAAACGAGACTTAAAATCACATTTCTGCTGCTCCAACTTTGTCGAGTACTCGTAATAAAATTAAACTTGTCAGCTACTTATGTTCTTATTATAAATACTATAATTAATTCCTCAGTAGATTGAAGTGCAACCGATGAATAAATCTTATACATTCTTTAATTAAAGTTTTATTCGCACAAGTGAAAAGTGGAAACTTTGTCTAGTATGTGCTTATATTACTATTACACACAGTTTAAAATTTTCTCGATAAAACATATTTTTTCTACTAAGAGATCCCTTACATGATGTTTCCAATACTTTCTCTAAATGCAGAACTAGTTCTGGGAGATAGAGTATAAGTTCCAATTTCGGTTTTTGGCCAAATCGGGAAGAGGATAAAACTAAATTATGCCATTACTTCGAATCAAATGCAGATTAGCTTTATTCTACGCTTTATTTAAGTTTGATTTTCGTCTAAGTACCAAATTTAAACACATCCTCTATGTAATATGGAACTAATCTGTTGATACACTGTCTGATTTTGTCGTTCCTAGGTTAGTGATTACGAATGTTAAAATTACTTGATGAAGCAACACCGAACTTAATTAGGAAATTACATCTTATGGATATATGCTAGTATACTCTATCTTTTCTATATTAATTATGCTATTGTAAGTCATGGTATCTTTAATTTACGAACGACTATTTCGATATTTTCCTTATGGCATCATGAATTAAGAAGCTAACCAACACATTGGCAACTTCGTCTAGTTGGTTTCACAGTTTCATTTTATTCTAGATCTGCAATGTAACTTCTTTAATTGTAAGCTATTTGTGAATTGAAAATTGTACTTCACAGCAAACCGGTGTCAAAGCCGCGCGCATTCTAATCACATCATCAGTGTGACACTTTAAAGCAGAAGTTTCAAACAGCGCACATATGCCCGATTAATACCTTGTTCATACTTTATAATTTTATATAAGTTTACGCGCTGAGTGAGAAACATAAATTGCAACGAGCAATTACTCTAAATATCGTATAGCCTCGGAAAGGACAACTACTACAGCTAACAAAATGTTTAATAGATTGGCAGAAACTTGTAGCCGTAAAGAACAGTCGATTGTTACGAATGAAGAACACAAAATGCAACAAATAGAAAAGAAGCAAAATAGACAGACATAATTATTTTCTGATCTTTCTATCAATAAACTTATGGATTGTAGTGTACACCGCAGATAATACTAATTGTATACAGAAATCAAACGCTGCGTCTCGATATTACATATCGGGAAAGCCATATGTATTCCAAGATTGTTATGTCGGTCGCCCGATACAATCGCGTGGACCGTTGATAAAGTGAGAAAAAGAGTGGATGCTAGGATATGGGAGTGAACTAATGTGTTCAGTGAAATTGTTTTCTCCACTTGTGTCGGATAAAAGCTACCAAATCCGTGGAAGATCTGTTTTTCGAACCGTTGGCCGTAGCGTTATCTCCATTCGATCTAATCTTCAGGGGCGTAGAGTAGTTCCAATATCTCATGATCCGGGAATTGCGCACCGCCGGGAGTGAGAAGGCTGTAGAAAAGGACGCCCAAACAGCGTTTTCGGCTCAACCTAAAAACATCAGGCTAGCATGTAGGGCCAAATTGAAAACAGACTATGCAAATAAATGTGTAATTTAACTCTTTAACGTTCATTAAATTAATGATAATATATTAAATAAACCACTTCCCCAAAAGAAAATGAAATAAATAAATGTAAATATTTTGAAATATTAAAGGGAAGTATGAATATGTTGTATTACAGCTGATAATTCCAATATTAGGTTAGGTTTGTGCAGTCAATTTTATTAAATTAAATGATAACGTAGTAGAAAAATTATATTATATCTTTCACGTACCTAACATTCTTTTTCTTATTCTTGTTACAGGAATTAACTATTAATTTGTAAAATGCTTGTTTTATTTGTCTGAAAAAGGTTCTATGGGACTCGAAACATAATTTTTTTACTACGTTATCATTTAATTTAATAAAATTGCTTGCACATCCCTAACCTAATATAAAGGGAAGTGTTTTCATTTAGCAAAAAATCAGAACACAATAAAACAAATTATAGGTACATGAAGTCAAATTTAATGCAAATATCGTACAACACGATTACACAATTAAATATTATACATAAATTCATATTGAATGCAAATACAGTCCATATTAAA